>PUFA01000845.1:0-76186 GCA_003508835.1 Eonycteris spelaea
GTGAAGAAAGAGCTAAATCTTGGTTTCTAACTGCCAAGAAAAGACACTTCCTTTGATTTATATTTTAAGTTTTGTAATATCTTGGCTGTAAGTTTTTTGTAAACTACAAAGGTGTTATTAAATATAATTTTCTCAAGTTTGTCCAAATACTAAAATGTAGGCTACGGATACCCCTGTATTTGTATCACCTTTCACTTAGTCCTCTTTTTAGCCCTGTTTCTCTTATAACATCAAGGGACAAAATAACACTATCAAGGACTTTTGAAGACTTTTGTAGACTTTTATAGACTTTGATATCTCTCCTTTTCACTTATATGTTCCATCTCTTAATAGAGTAGGTAGGATAATTAAATGTTATTTGGTGTTAACTATGTTTTTTAAAAGTGCAATATTTGGAAATTGCAGCTGCTTGTTATTAATCAAGTTGAACACTGGATGGCAGTCCTCACTAATAATATAAATAAAGGCCATTGATAAAATAAGGACTGATTCAAAATAACACCGTAGGAAGTCTAAGTATTGTCAATTATAACAACTAAAAAGTCAGCAAAGAAGAAATTTAAACAAAGAATCAGAACTTTAAAAATAGTGAGCTTGCTTGGAGTTATCATGAACATGTGAAATATGCTTCAGTTGATTTGACAATATTGTGCACCGAAATCAATTTCAGATCTACTCCAATTTCTAAATGCTCAGTCTTAGATCACAAATTAGTTTCACCTTCTTTATTGTCATTCGAAATCCAGTCTTGGCTGAAGATATAGCTAGCATGATTATAGTCTGAAAAAATTTGCCTCAAAGGGAGTTTTAAATTTGCTTGATATTCCCTACAAGTAACCCTTTTCTTTTGTGGTTTCTTTTGTGCTTTTTCAAAATAATCTCCTAACTTTATAACCAAGGTCCCTCAAATGGAAAAAAAAATGTTTTCTTTTTGTGTCTGTAAAGAATTCTTACATTGAATTGGCTCAGATATGTCCATGCTCATTTACTGTATAGTGCTAGTGCATTGTGTAAAATTGATCTAAATTTGAATTTCAGCTCTACCACTGACAATCTAGGTGAACATGAACAATTTACTTAATGTCTATGGTCATCAGTTTCCTAAATTGTAAAACGGTTGAATCTATGAGATGATACTTTTACATAGATTTGATATATTCTAAATGAAATTACACATGCACAGTTCTTCAGATGATATCAGACTCATTGAACATGAGCTAGTATTATTAAGTATTATTATCATTATTAACATTATTAGCTTAACTAATATCATGTATTCTTTCTGGAATATTTTTTAGATAATCTATTATAAACTATTTTTGGTTTAAATTCTTAATTAACCTGTATTAGAATAAATGAAAATATCTGTTCAATTTAGGACAAAAACTAGAAAAATAAAATATTGATAATAAGGAAGAAATCATATATATTTCTCTCTACCTCTATATATTGTTAACTGAATTCCCCGAGTCTACCTATCTGTTGTGGAATGATCAAATACTGCCATATTTCTAAGACAGACAGAGAAAGATAAATACCATATGATTTCACTTATATGCAGAATCTAGGGAACAAAAGAACAAACTAATCAAAAACAGAATCACAAATATAGTGGACAATTTGGTGACAGAGGAGAGGAGACTTGGAGGGCAGGGAGAATGGGGTGAAGGATTAAGGAACTATAAATTAGTAGCTGATAGATGGTCATTTGGATGGGAAGTATGGAATAGAGAATGAAGTTAGCATTAATATCTTGGCTACGTGGAGGACCAGGGGAGGGAGGGAGCAATTGGGGAGATTGTTTTATGAAATATATAGATGTCTAACCAATGTAATGTATACTTGAAACTAATTAAAATAAATAAATAAATTTAAAAAAATTAAAAGTAAAAAAATACTGTAATATATATTTCTTAAGAGCACATTCCTTTCTTATATGAGGTCAATTTCATCTACTTTTGCTCAAACTCTTGTTATTTGGGGAGGCAGTGAAGTTGAAATGCATTTTCTGTATTGCTTTACTAGTGGGACCTTCTGGCTTGCAGAAAAGAAGTGATTTCTCACTCATAGAGTCACTTAATATTTTAATTTCTACTTACATATTTACATAGAACTCCTCCCCCTCGAATGTCTTAAGTCTTCTAGGAGCCATGTTACACCATGATAATAATAACCTCTATAATATTTTTTTCTGCTTAGAGATAATAGTAAGAATACCAGATTTTTATAAAGACATCAAAAATGCTCCTCTTCTCTGATATGACATTCTCATTGCCTCATTAATCAAATAAAATATTTGCTTCACTTTATAAAATCTTTTGTGGCAATAATTAAACTTAAGTTATTGTTTTATAATCTTGGAAGTATATATACCTTCTAATCACATGGGTTAAGTAAGGACTACAGAAATTCAATAATGAGAACATTTTTGTCCTAAAATGCAAAATAGAAAACTGAAACTCTTGCCTCCAGATGCATGAGGAATTCATATATACACACTTATATAATAAGTGTATTTCCTAAGAATGAACACTTCTTAGTTCGTGTATTAATGTATGTGGTAATTATATGGCTGATTATTAGACAAAAATGAAAATTTTCTGGTTTAAATTTTATTAAAGTTTTGGAAATATTATATTTTTTATTCACTTTGGGGAATGACGGGTTAACCTAGATTCCAGAACCAAAACAAAATAAACAAAAACAGATGCTTGAAACTTATAATCCTACTATAGCATATCAGTTTTGAATATCTGTCTTGCATAAGGTCTAGCTAACTTAGTACTTGTCTAATAATAATTTATTTTTGAATAAAAACAATTCTGAAATATTTGCATGTGCTAAATTGAAATGTTAAAACATACGATTTCACTATATATCGTATATAAAACTGAAAGCAACAAACAAGCATGAAAAACAAACAGAAACTCATGGACTTGACAGTGGTTACCAGAGGGAAGGGAGGAAGGGGAATTTGATAGGGGTGACAGGGGTCAAATATTTGGTGACAGAAGGAAATCTAACTTTAAGTGGTGAACACATAATGCAATATGTGTATGACATACTATTGAATTGTACAATTAAAATATTTGATTTTATGAATATCCCCCAATAATTTTTAACAAAAAATAAAAATAAAGAAATAGGAAGACCATGAAATATGAAGACTGTGAAAAATTCCATGTAAGCCTTGGTAAGGGAATTATTACCAAATGCTCCCTTTTTCCTCAGTGAACTCCACCCCACACCAATTGCACATATGAAGTAAAGCAAATATCACACTTCCTATTTTCTCAGGATAGTCCAAGTTTGCAACCATTGTCCTAGAAACATTTTAACAGCTCCAATATTCACTTTCAAAGTGTCTTGGTTTTGTGCAATAAATTATATGGTCCTAGTAAGTAAAATGTTAAGGAAATAGGTATTACCCCCAAATAAGTTTCTCAGCAAAACTAATTGTTTCAGGAGAAAAATAGGCATATTGTTTATTTTCCTATCCTACAGGCTTGTGAAGTTGGTGCTGGAGGTTGGAGACATCCTGAAGAATGGGTTACGTGAATATCACTAAATTAGACCTCTCTGTAAGAAAAAGGTTTAGTGTGCTGGGACCTTTAAAAAACGTGGAGAGAACCAAAGAACATTTCATTTACTATTTCAGAAAGCCATCAGACACTTCCTCAAAATGATTACTTTAATACATAATTAACATATGGCCCATCAATTCTACTCCTAAATATATGTCCAAATGAATTATATCCAGGTATTCGAACAAATATCTATAAAGAAATGTTTATAATAGTACTATTCATAAAATTAAAAGGTAAAAACAATCCAAATGGCCAATAACTAATTAATGAATAAATAGAATGCATATCCACAATATGGGATACTGTTTGCCAATAAAAATAAATGAAGTAATGATACATGTTACAGCATGGAGGAATCTTGAAACATTACACAAAGTGAAAGAAGTTAGACAGCAAAGCACATGTTATATAATAACATTATCCAAGATATCTTTGAAAGACAAATTCATAGAGACAAAAAGTAGATTAGTGATTGCCAGGGAATAAGAGAAAGGGAGGGGAGTTATAGAGCTACTGTTAATAGATATGGTGTTTCTTTTTGAGGTGATAAAATTGTTTTAGAACTAGAGTGATGATATTTTCCCCCAGCATTATTGAAATATAATAGACAATTGCTTGTACTTACATTATATCATTCAATGAGTTTTTTTTTGTTATTGTTGGCATATATAATATATTAGTTTCAGTTGTACAGTATAATGCTTAGAGATATATTTAACTCACAAAGTAATGACCCCACTAAATCTAGGAACCTTCTTCCCCATTATATATTTATTACAACATTATTAACTATTATCTTTATGCTACACTTTATATGTCCATGTCTATTTTGTAAGTATCCACTTGTACTCCTTAATCACTTTATCCTCTTTCCTCATTTTTTCAACCCTAGTATCCCTGAAAATATAGTTTGTATCTATGTGTTTATTTATTTCTGTTGCTATTGTTCTTTATTTTGTTCTTCAGATTCCACATGTATATGAAATCATGTGAAATATGTCTTTCTCTATATGACTTATTTCATTCAGCGCAATATCCTCTAGGTCCATCAAGGCAATATATTTCTCCATCTCTTTCCTTTTAGTCTGTATGTGTGTTTTAATCTGAAGTGAGTCTCTTGTAGGCAACATAGGTAGGGGTCCTGCTTTCTTATCTATTTAGCCACCCTATCCTTTGGTTAGAGCACTTAATTCTTTTCCATTTGAGTGTTGTTGATAGGAATGTAGTTATCACCATTCTTTATTCATGTTTTTGATACAAATTTTTTTTCTTAAAGAAGTTCCTCCAACATTTCTTGTAATACTGGCTTGGTGTTGGTAATTTTTTTTAGCTTATTTTTGTCTGGGAAGCTTTTTATCTGTCCTTCCACAATAAATGATAGCTTTGTTATAAATATTCTTGGTTTTAGATTATGGGTTTTCATCACATTGAATATTTTGTGCCAAGCCCTTCTGTTCTGCATAGTTTCTTTTAAGAAATCAGCTGCTAGTCTTATGGGAGCTCCCTCGTAGATGACTAACTGCTTTTCTCTTGCTGCTTTTAAGATTCTCTCTTTGACATTTTAATTATGATATATTTTGGTGTGGGCATATTTGGCTTCATCTTTTTTGGGACTCTCTGAGCTTGCTAGGGTTATATGTCTACTTCCTTTACCAGGTTAGGGAAGTTTTCCATCATTATTTCTTCAAATCACTCTCCAATGTCTTGTTTTCCTTCACATACCCCTGTGACACTGATATTTTTACATTTAACAATGTCCCAAAAGCTCCTTAAATTATTTAGTCTTGGCTTCTTTTTTCTTGCCATTCTGATTGAGTGTCCTTGGCTTCCCCATCCTCTACACTGGTGATTTGATCCTCTTCTTTATTCACTCTATTGATTCCTTCTAATATACTCTTCATTTCAGATAATGTGTTCTTCATTTCTGACTGGCTCCCTTTTATAATTTCCATTTCCATTTCCATTTTTATGTTTTTTTTCTTTTTTTTAAAGTTCTTGAGTTCATCTACACTTTTTCTAAATGCATTGAGCATCTTTATAAGCAGTGTTGAACTCTGTATCTATTAGATGGCTTGATTTCATTATTCTCAGATCTCTGTTCTGTTCTTTCATGTGGTTTCTGCTTCATTGTCTTTCCATTTAGGCTGCCTTTCTGTGTCTGTTTCTATGTACTAAGCAAAGCTCATAAGTCTCTCAATTTATTAGCATGGCTTTATGTAGCAGGTGTACAGTGGCACAGTCCTGAGAGGGGTTCAGCTACAGGCCAAGTGAATCCCCCGTCTGTGCCTCTCTGGGGCCATCTGCTAAGATTTAGCAAGCAATCCACAGACTCTGTGCTTAAAGTTGCCTCAGAAAGCTTTACTAGAATATGAAGTCAGCTGCCATTAGTGTGAGTCTTGGTACCACTCAGCAAGAAGCACTGGGTTCTCTGAGGACACAACAGGTTGTGGCTTGGTTGCGGCCATGAATTGAGAGAGTTCAGGGAATTCTCTGGGCAGAGCAACCTCTGTTATCCAATTAGATGACATCTCAATGATGGTGGTGCTGCATCTGCATACTTGGATGGGGAGGGCTCAACAGAGGAACAAAAGATATTGCCAGCACTTCTGCCTGGGAGAAAGCCTCACTTCTGGCCCTTGATCTAACAACTCAGTGTCCCCCTATAAGTTTCTGGTGCTCTGCCTGTGCAGCCAACCCATTGCTGGTGTTCAGAGTGAGCAGGTCTGTCACCCCAAAAGTAGAGCCACTGACACGCCCTTTTAAGAGGCATCTGCAGCTGCAGTAGTCTCTGTCACACTCAGCTGTGGGACTGGCCCGCCTCATATCTTTGCCTCCTCCTATCTTCTACCATTGCAGGGTGATTTCTTTTTTCTCTCCCTAGTTGTAGTACATCTGTTCATCAAGATCCCAGGGGACTTTCCTTGCTGTTTGTTCCATGTTTCTGTCACAACTTTAATGTGGTCTAATAAGAATGAACAAAGTCTCTACATCTACACCATTTTTTCACTCCCGATAGCAATGATGTTTACTTAACTTTGTGAATGTACAAAAAACCACCAAACTGTATACTTTAATAGAGTACATTTTATAGCATATGGATAATAGTTCAAAACAAAAACAAAAAATAGGGCATTCAGAAATTATAGAGGACAAACTAATTTTGGAAACATTATTACTTTTCTAGTTTGATATTTTTAGTCTTTTTATCTCCCCTAGTGATTAACATAAAATTTCTCCTCTCTCTCTCTCTCTCTCTCTCTCTCTCTCTCTCTCTCTCTCTCTCTCTCATTTCCCTTTTATCAAATGTCTGGTCACTTGTCTTGTCTTTGGTGTAGTTAGGAAGAGCTTAGGTGAAGAGTTAGCATTTAAATCAGAAGCCAGACTTGGGCAAGACAAAAGCCAATTAGTATAATTGATACTATTCAAGAATCAAGAAACTGACTAGATAGTACATAGACAAAAGATAATATAGGTAGCAGATCTGAACCTAAGCAGTCCTACCATAGGACTAAAACCATGCAGAATTTGCCTAGCAGAGATATATGCAAGATATACAGGCTTCTGAAATTCTTAATGAGATCATTAAAAAAGTTAAAAACAAATGCCAACACAGCCATAATCTTGAAATTTGCTGATTGTCAATGGACATTAATAATTTCACCAATAACTAAGACCCAGGCAGTTTTAAAAAGCTACAACTTCAAAGGCTAGAAATAACACATATGTTCTCACAGTTTCTGTGCCATGTAGTCTGGGCAGGACTAAACTGTGCCTTCTGCTTAGGGTTTTACAGGACTGTTAATCGAGGTATCCAGGGCTGCATTTTCATCTACAGCTTCAACTGGGGAATAATATGCTTCCAAACTCATTCAGATTATTGGCACATTTTATTTACTTGCAGCTGTAGATGCTTCTTCCTGGCTCTTGGCTTGAAGCCACTCTCAGGTCCTAGAATGTATTCCACATAAGCCTCCTAAAATAGTTATTTCTCCAAAGCTAGAAAGGGAGAGAAACTCTAGAGTAAGTTTACTAGCAAAACAGAATCTTATGGTACCTAAAAAGTGGCATGTAATCACTTCTCATATTCTAAAGACTATAATCTATTATAGGTTGTGTTCACACTTGGGGAGAAAGTATTACACAAAGATGTGGACACCAAGAGGCAGAAAGCATGGAGCCACCTTAGAGTCTGTTCACCTAAAAATGGTGACTGCTTTTAAAATAATATTAATGGTTAATTTTTAAAGCATTAATTGAAACATCTCAAAGTTTTACATTCCTTTAAATTAATAAAGTTTATACATGTCCTTTATTCTATCTCCTCACCACGAGAGATAGTGAGAGTCTTTGAAACTCTGACAATACTTTTTCCTCTTATGAATCACAAGTTTAATCTTGACTCTATCTTCAGCTTTGCTAGGACTTTTATAGAAATGTAGAGTCTATTTTAAGGATGTGCAATCTAAGCAAGATGTAGGAAGATGTCCAAAGGAAAACAACAAAAATGATTAAAGGGATTGGAAATAAATTCTGCAAGAGAAGAGTAAGATTGCAGTACTCATTACAAGAAAAAAAAACTCATATAAATGTGTGACCTTATTAACAATATTTCCATATGTGTTGAGGACTAATCACTAGGGAAAATAATTTGTATCTTGTACTGGTAAAATAGTAAATGGATTTAAATTCCTTTTATTGAGAAGAGAGAGAGAAAGAGAGAGAGAGAGAGAGAGAGAGAGAGAGAGAGAGAGAGAAGAGAGAGAGAGTAGTGAGTAAATGTAAATATATACTATATTGGGGAAATTACAGTTGTTTCATAGATATTGCACGTTTCAATAACCTTTGGATTGCCTTTAGGTATAGTCCTTAAAAACAGAGAAAAGGTCTATGACTATTGTTAATTCCAGGAGGGTCCCATCCCAACCCCCGAAAATGTGGGAACCAGGCTTCTTCTTTATCTTTGTGTGTAAATGGGACCTTGCATCCAGGTTAGCAACATTACATACTTACCTCCTGCTTCACTGGGCTCTCCTACCTTCTCTGTCAATTTACTTGCCTAAAATATTCCCACCAAAAATCCTCAAGCCCCATATAAGTTTCAGGCCCCCTTGCATTTGGGGCTGACAGCATCTTTGGCTCAGCAAAGCTGTCACTTTGCTATGATAAATCTTGCTTGACCCCTTCAGCTTTGTGTGTTCCTCCCTTGGTGAACTGAACAACTATCACTTTTGTTCTGAAGATTATATGAAATAAATATACTAATGGAAATAGTTTAAAGGCATAAAAACCTCTACTAAACATTCAATAAGACAGAACAATTTATTATAACATGTTTATTGGTGTTTATTGCTCTGAATTTTTGGAATATACTAATATTAAGTTTTCAATCTTACCCAGTTTTCAACATACACATAAGTGGAATTATAGCCAAATGTATTTTCCAAAATGAGATATTTTTTAATAGTGAAAAAAGATTTAGTTAATTAACATTTGGAAAACATGAAAAAACCTGAACTGCCCCAGGCAAACTGGAACACATGTTCATTATAAGTAAAATCATATCCTTGACTGGCTATAATTAGAAGAATGACTAGGTGGGAAGGATTAGATTTTTTGTTTTTTTCCAGATCCCTGGAAGACTAGATCATAAGCTCCCTGTGAGTGGGCCTAAGGCGGATCTTAGGCTTTGTATTCATAGCATCTAAAGGAGTAAAGCAGGCTAAGAACTGAATAACAGTAATAATTACAAGTACTTCCCATAGGCAGGGCACTGTTACAAGAATTTTATAAGTATTAACGTATTTAAGAACTTCCACAGTTATATGAGGTACTAATATCATTATGTTTATTTTAAAATTAAAAAAAAAAACTGAAAGAAATAAAGAAACTAAAGAAACACATAAATATTAAGTAACTTTTCCAAATCGTACAGAGTTGAGATTCAAACCCTCTTATCTCTCTCATTTTTTCTCCTGTCTTCATGTCCCTACTTCGCTCTCTCTCTTTCTCTCTCTGTCTCCCACCTTTCTTCTTTCCCTTCTCCCCTCCATCTCTTGTGTCTCTTCTGCTTATTTTATTTATCTCCTCTTCTTTCATTTAATCTCTTATGGTTTACTTCCAAGGAATATTCTGTTTTTAAAGAAAGTTCTACTACTTAAGAAAAAAGGTGCATAAACCATTGAATATAATGACCTCTACGGTTTTAGCTCATCCTTAACCAATTCAACCAACATTATCTAGTGTCTACTATGTGCAAGAACCTACCTTAAAATGTAGTACAATGTAGAAAAATGAAGATGAGTTAGCGAGTCCTTGAGTAAAAGGAGTATATGGTTTTAATATGAGAATAAAACAATGTCTGAATCACCAGTAAATAAAATAAAGTACCATGCCACAGGACAGGGTTCACTCTTACAGAGATTTCCTCTGCATTTGAAATCTTGACATATGCCCAGTTAAAATTGTTGATGGCCTCTTTTTGTATTAGTTCCTAACCAAGCCAAATACTGTCTACATTGCTCTTATTTTTACCCAGGGATACATGAATGGATAGCAGTGTGTGATGAAACCTCCTGAGTCTATATACAACATTTTATATATTTAAACACATATTCATTTTCTGGACAGAGGTTCAATAGCTTTCAATAGAGTTGAGATTCAAACTTTCAAAAAGGACCATATGCCACAGGAAGTGTCTCTAGCATACTCTAAATTTTGAAGAGCTCAGTGTTAAGGTAATAAACCCTAGATCCAGTGATATCACCTGTGAAATGTGTGATATATGGCAAATGACACAACTCTTTGACTTGGGTTTCCTCCCAGATTTAATGTGAGGATTAAATGAATTGATTTTTTGTAAATTACTAAGTATATTTCCAGGTACTTACTTATGCTCAATAAATATCAAAGAAAAAGAGTATTTTCAAATAGTAGCCTCCAAATCACATTAAATATGTAATGTAAGCATTTTTCTAAGGCAAGATTTCTCAACCTTGGCACTATTGATACTTTAGGAAAGATAATTCTTTATTGTAAGAGGCTATCTTGTACATTGTAGGATGTTAAGCAACATTCCTGGCTACTTTCCACTAGACACAAATCGCACACTCTTTCTAGCGTGAGAAACAAATATGTCTCTATACATTACAGAATGTTCCCTGGAGGACATGATCCAAATGAATAGAGTGGATTAACAAATTATTAGATAATCTTTTTGGTTTCATATTTCACAGTTGGGGCACCATATTGATCCAGTAGGTGACTGATAGCTCTGTGGAGGAGAATGACTAGTGATTTTAATAAGTGGTCATTCAGTGCTTACTTTCAACTAGATGCTAATCATTGTCCAGGAGGCATAGTAAATACAGCTATGATAGTCTTTACTATGTATATTTTTATGTATACTATATATACTATATATATTTACATAGTAAATACACCAATATGTAGACAACTTAAAATATCTCAATTAGTTCAGAACAGGTCTAGACACTTACTAGACAAGAACATGGCTTTTCAGAGTCAAAAACAAACCAAACTTACCAAAACAGACATAAAAACAAACAAACAAAGATGTCCAGCAACAACAAAGCTATCTCTATCCAGGAAATAGAATGTTTCTATGGCAAAGTTAAAAGAACTTTCATACCTAAACCATTTATTTCAAGATAGGAAGTATGCTCAAAATCTATTAATCTTTCACAATATGAAAGGACTTGCCAAAGTGCTGTGATTGTATATTAAAAAGATGCTAAAGAAATCTCAGAAATTCTGACACATAGAAAAAACCTGGAATTTTATATCCTTAAAATTTTATCCAATAGCTGCTAGTAATGTAGTGTGTAGGTAAATAAATATCTTATCCTAAGTATTAGAATGAATTTTTATGTATTATTTGTCCATAATTAACTGAGAAATTGTAATATCCTATATTTTTGTATTTAGACAAACATGAAGCAAAAACAAAAAAGTAGCTTTTCTTTTTAATCTAACAGGTGTACACAGCTAGCATAATACATATGTTATTTTATTCTGAAATCTTATAAAACAATAGAAATTTTTATTTAAGATACTTGTTAAAAACTGGGCACATAATTAATTTTCATAGGATTTACACCATCCCTTGATTTACATAATAAATCCTTCTACTGACAAGATAGAAATGTTTAACCTACAGTTAAACTGTGCACCTAAAATATTTAGTGCTTCTCTGTACAAGAAACCTTGATGATTAGGATTGCAAGGTCACATTGCAAATAAGTAATTTGGGGGAAGAAAATTATTCTAGTCTTTTTCAAAGCTTCACTTATTCACTACCATAAAATTCATTTTCATAGTTTTTTATTAATCTTTATTAGTTGCAGTAAACTGGCAGATTTAGTGTCATATGCTATACTTTAAGGATTAAAAAATAATATACTAAATTATGAACAAATGTATGCTGTTTTCATATATTTTCATCAAGAAGTCTCCAAATTAAAATATATATATATATATTTTTTTTAAGTAAGTTTTATTATATTCCTAGTCTACATGAGAGATATGAACTTAAAACACAAAATCAGTTATGCATCTTTCTTTAGGTAATATATGTTTATCATGAAGATGTGGAAGCGTGGGTGGAATGCCTTTGGGAAATAAATGAGTTCTGAGTCTAAAAATCATTGTGACTATGGAAAGTGCAAAATCAGCCTACACACTGAGTTATATTCTTATGACTTATAGCATATTAGAACCAGAGTTGGCATTTCAGATTATACTTAGAAAATGTCCTCCTTAAAACACTATGGAGAAAGAGTTCATTTATCTCCTGTGAAATATGGTAACTATGTATATTTAATAGTATAGAGGTTTCTCAATTTGTTAACTCAGGGATGTGCAAATAATTTTAAATTGAAAGCTTGCGCATTTTATGTTACTACCTTTCAGTTCTGCTCTTCCCTTTGTGGTGCTAATTTCAGTATACAATCAGGCATTATACCTTCATGAAATTTGGATACATCTAAACAATGATAATCGTCTGTTTGAAAACCTGGACTATTTAATACATAATTATACATTTCTACATAATATGTATACTTATACATATCTAAATAGTGAAAATCATGGACCTAAAGAAGATCTCACTTGCAAGTTTCTTTAAAGAGCATTTAGGCCAACCTTTTCATTTTACAGAGAAACTAAGACCTAGAGAAAGGAAACAACTTTACCAGTACATTAAAAAAAAATTGTATACCCTAAATTTCAACCTGCTGTCATGCAGAATTAACCTACACAAAGTGGCCATTAAACAATCTAAAGAGAAAGTGCTGACATAGTAATAGTATTGAGCTCTTTAAACACTGGACATTTTAAAGTCAGGGCACAGCAAGCACTGGAGAGGAAAGGTTTGTGTTCTATGACATTTTCGCTTTGTTTTCCTTATGGAAGACAGGCTAATCCAATCACTGGAGCTTCCTAAGTCTGGAGAGATAATGGCAAAATGAGAACAACAATGTTCAGTTTCATGACAAAAAAAAATGGTGTAAAAGGAGCAATAGATCTTAACATAGTACTTATTATTAATGCACAGACACATAAAGAAAGTCTAAAGGGGGCACATGATAGAAAGCATCAGAAAAGTAGAAAGGGAAAAGAGAAGAAACACAATAATTTTATATAGATTAACAGCAATTGTTATAAACCTAAGTAATAATACCATTAGATACATTTTAAATACTTGAAGAGGGAAACAAACCAGCATTTACAAAATGTTGAGTAGTATGGGCAGAGACATGGCAAGGGATAGTAAATCGGAAGTTTAGTGGACCCAGATAACTGTAAGATTAAAAAATAGAATTGTTAAAACCAAGAGAACAGACAAACAAAGCTGATTTGGGTGGGCTTTTAGAGTCATCCAGTCACTGAGCTAGTGCCCATACAGGATCTGTCCCCTGGTCTACTTGTTATAGAGTAGGTGTGTTAGGATTCTTGAGGGCTAATAGGGTGTGTGGGGGGTGGCGTATAGGGTGTGTGTGTGGGGGGGGGTGAACTTAGATTGTGTGTGTGTGTGTGTGTGTGTGTGTGTGTGTGTGTGTGTGTGTGTATCAACAGGCTGGAGACACAGTAGAGAAAATGTTTTGGTTCCGGTCTGAAAGGTGGAAGTCTAGAGACCTAGAACATCAGTTCTAGTCTGAAGGCCATTTGCTATAGTCCAGAAACAGCTGGTGTTGCAAATGAGGTCTGAAAGCAGTCTACTGGAGAATTCTTTTTTGCTCTGGGGAGGCTGTTTTTTTTTTTTGTTTTATTCAGACCTTCAGCCAATTGGATGCCTCACCTATATTATGGAAGAGTCTGCTTTACTCAAATTCCATGAATTTATGTTAATCTCATCCTAAAAGCTTTCACAAAAAACACCCAGAATAATGTTTGACTAAATATTCAGTGGACCAGCCATGTTGGCACAGAAAATTAACCATCAGAATAGGCTTTTACGAGGAGAGACTGCTTCAAATGGATTTCAAGAATACAATAAGAAAAATAGATTAGATAGAAAAAGTTGAAAACCATATGACTTCACTCATATGTGGGATATAAAACTGAAAGCAACAAAAAGCAAGGCAAACAAATAAACAAAAACTTACAGACATAGACAACAGTATGAAAAAGGGGAATGGAAAGGGTTAGAGAAGGTCAAAGGGATGCAGATATATGGTAACTGAAGAAGATTTGAATTTGGGTGGTGAATACGCAATGCAAAATACAGATGATGTGTTATGGAATTGTACACTTAAAACTACATAGTTGTATTAACCAATGTCACTCCAATAAATAAATTTAAAAATAATTGCTAGCATAGATTTGTGAACTTAGATTGTAATTAACCTCTGTTTATTCCACTCTAAAACAAGATAATGGTACTAAACTCCCTTTTAAAACTCATGTGAGTAATGCCTACATCCTTCAATAGCTAAGGATAATGCTAAAGGAAAATGAATGTTTTTTTTTTTTTAACACAAAAGATAGCCATCAATCTTATTTATGGAAATTTAGAGGTAGAATAAGCCTGATGAAGCACAAAGACTTAATATATAAAATACAAAGCTTTAAATTTTGCTTCTTTAGCAGCTTTCTACATTGATTGGGAATTGCTAATCTGGTTTGCTTGTATTGCTATGATTCACTTGAGATGTTTGGTTTAGTTATAAAACACTTGCCTTGTTTTAGTTTTATTTTAAATCATTCTGAGATATACCAGCTGATTATCAACTCTGGATACAAGTCATTCTAGAGCGAGGGGAAACTTGACATAGTATGTCCACATTTTCTCAGATGAAATCACTGATTACAAACCTTTTTCTAAGAAAAGTTTAATCAGATTTAACATTGTTCACTACATATTGTCATAAATAAAATTAAAAACTAGAGAAGCTACCTCAATCCATATATTGCTATTGAAAGAAAATATTCTAAACTTTAAGGAGTTTCTTTTGTTTTGTTAATTTCAGAATCAGATCTTGGATACAATTTCAACTTGTTTCATTCCATATCACCCTCTACAAATTTCTCTAAAAATGGTTAACATTTACTGTTAAATGATAAAAAAAACATGTTATAAAGTACAAAATATTATTTGATCTTAATTTGTTGCTAATTTTTTTTACGTGTGTGTATATAAAATACTTAAAAATCATGACTAGAGTAGAAATATAATTAACTGTGAATATTAGTTAACTTTGGTGAGCTACAGGTTTTTTATATGTTTATTTTGCATCTATATTTACAAAGTATTCTACAAAGGACCTATATTATTTGTTAGTCCATAAAAATACATTGTTATGCAGAAATAAATATTTTTTAATAACCTAATGAGAAATATCACATTGAAGAAATTACAGGGATAAATTGGCTTAAGTTTACTTTATATATTTGTTCCTGTGTATCTCTGTCATCTTTCTGTGTGTGTGTGTGTGTGTGTGTGTGTGTGTGGTGTGTGTGTGTGTTTGAGTGTGTGTGTGTGTGTGTGTGTGTGTGTGCAATTTTCCCAATCTTCTGCTTATCCATATCTTCATTATATTGGAAGTAGAGTGGAAGGGTAAGAAAGATGGAAGGCATCTCCTCAAATGCTTTAAATTCTCTTAGAAGGAGAAAGGAAAAGACCCATTTAAAAAATGAGAATTTTCCTACTTTTATTGTAAGTAGATAGGGAAAATTGTATTTAAAAATGGATTTATAGTAGGAGTATTGTTTTAACCAACATCTTTCAAGTTGACAGTTGAAAAGGAGACCATACAGGGTTTTATATGTAATAGCATGAAGGGAAATTTTCTAAGTGAGTACAGTGAAATAGGATATAAGGAGAACTTGATTTTAAACGGCTCTTTTATAGTAATCGTGTTACATGATAGGCTTCTAGTTCTTTGCACTTAACAGATTATTAGGGTGTCCCTGTGTATCTCATGATGACTAAGTTTAGCTCCTGAAGCATAATGGAATTATTGTCATATATGTCTTATTGTGAGATTCTCCCAGGTAACTCTATAATTAGTAGGTCAGCAAGGTAATCTGTGAACATTACTGAGTATCCGGAAGCCATTCTTTACTCCTAGTTAGTTGAGTTCCCACTAAATTCTGTGTGGAACTGGAGTTTTAATTGGATACAAAAAAGCTAGACAATCTGGTGAACTAATAGATAAAATAAATAACCTAATATTCAGGACACTGTTTTTATAAGATTCACTATGTTGATCTAACTTGGTTTTGTGGCTGCAGTCTTATTTCTCATTGCAATGCTAAGTTATTCATTGGGTGCCTTGATATCAAAGCATTAAGTCAGAAAAAAACAGCAAATTTTTACACTTTGGAACACTTAGCTTTGAAATAAAATATGATTTTAATGTGTATGAAAAATATTCCTCTTTCCCATGTTAAAACATTTATTTAAAAAATGTGAGAGTATCAGGAATAAGGCAGACAATAATAGGAATGAACTATTTCAAGGAGGAGACAGTGCTTAATGGATGCATGGGATCTGGATAAGAATAGGGGAAATAGTGAAAAATATAATGAAAAGACGAAGTCATGTCAAGAAAAAAATCAACTGGTGGTACAGGAGATATTTGGCCTAGAGAAGAGACTATTTAAAAGGGCATGATATTTGTCTTAAAATATTTTGAGATCTATCTTATTGAAGAGCAAGTAGACTTGTTTTACATGTCCCTTGTGAATCGAACTTAGACCAATGATGGTTATTTAAGTAGAAATAGTCTATGAGGGGAAGACAGACAGAAAACAGATAAAATTATTGCTATAAATTAAAGTGCATGACATTAAATCATATTTTGATATAAGAAATATAAATAACAGAGACATTAATGCAGTTTAAGCAATTCGGTAAACCTCTCTGAAGAAGATATTTACAATGAGACCAGAAAGATGAATCTCTAGTAATGTACAAAGGTTTGTGACAAGGAGAAGAAATAGTCTGTCAAAAGAAACAGTATCTACGAACACCCTAAGGATGGAAATATCTGAGTGTGTTGCTGAAACTGGAAGGTCTGGGTGGCTAGATTATAAAGACCAAAGAAGAGTGGCAAGATATGATGTGGCAGAAGTAGGCAAAGATCAGATCATGCAGTGACTTGTAGGCTATGATACAGAACTCACAATTTTTTTCTAGGGGTTATAGAAATTCACTGAAGAGTTTTGAGCAGGATTATCAGAATGGAAAAGAATGGTGTCATGAAGGCTGCATCAGAACTGTCAAAGAAATCTAGTCATAAAGGGAAGAGGACCTTCAGTTAGAAAAATGTCAATGATTATAGATACCATTAATGAACTTCACCTATATTCCAGGAACCTGTGTGTGTGTATGTGTGTATATGTGTGTGTGTGTGGTGTGTGTTTGTGTGTTATAGCTCTGTTAGGTAGTAAGATTATTTCTGTTTTGCAAATGAAGAAATAAACTCATGATAACAGCTAGCCAACGTTCATGAATAGTAAATGGCATACCTATTCATATTTTTGTGTATTTGTTTCTAAAGTCAGCATATGTTATTCTGCACTACACTGCCTACACAAGAAAGGAGAGAGGGGAAGAAGAGTTACAAAAGTGCAGGAGATATTTTGGAGAGAAAATGTTGAGAGGTGATGATGACTGCTTGGGGCAGGGAAAAAGTGAGACACTAATATTTATTGAGTCCCTGACAAGAGCAAGTTCATTGTTAAGCTTTATCTTTTAACACTATTTTACTTAATTCTTACAACAACTGTTCTATGTAGATATTATCACTGTTTTATGGATTGATAAACTAAGGCTCATGGAGCTTACGTAAATCATCACTTCACACAGATAGTAAGAGGCAGAGCTTAGGATTCTAATTAGAAATGTTTGATTCTAAATCTTTCCCTTAACATGCTATCACAAATGTACTTATAGAATAATCGTCTCTCTTGGTATCTTTATCCTGGGATAGGTGAGAGTAAGAATATATATGAATTGATTGACAAGCACATAAAACATCATTAAAAGCCGCAAAACAGACAGAGACCTTAAAATTTATGCAAATATGAGTTCATATTTTGGAATATTTGTAATTCAACCATAATTGCTCTCAAAATAAAGTTTTTATTGTGACCAAGTAAGAATAAAACTGCTTGCACACATTTGCATGGAGACGAGAATAGGATCTGTATGCTTGCAGAGATCCCATGAATGTAATTCTCTAGCTATCTAAAGGGAAGAGAAAGTAATATATATGCAGAGATGTACTTGAAGACCCCCTCCATTAAACTTGTTTAAATATGACTCTTTCACATTCTGATTACACTCATTTGGTTTAACAAGTTTCTTTTATAAAATGTAAATGAAAGATTGTGCCTCATTTACATCTTAATCAATTGTAATACCTTGCTAAGGGCTTTGCGCCTCAGAGGGGAAAAAAATGACCCTTGATTGGGGCAGAAAAATGGTAGGGAAATTTTTTGTATGGTTGAGTTTGTATGCAGAGCAAGCCTGGAGGATATCTAGAAAGCAGCATACAGGCCCTGAATTATTGGATTGAAGAGAGTCACACAGGAGGTGAGAGTGACAAAGACAAACTGTCAACTTTGCAGTGTCAGCAATCTACATATTGAAACTTTGCTGCACTTTGGAGAAAACTGAATTCAGAATGTTGAATAAATTTTCAAAGTCTTCAAAACTCAGCTTTTTCTCCAGGTTAAGAAGTATCATCCCACCACTACCACCAGGCTTTCCATTTGGGCTTCTCTATTTGGTCTAATACTACTAGTGTTAACTGGCAGACAGGCGATAGTGTCACCTATCTATCTGTGCCACAATCTACTTTGGGAGCAAAAGAGGGCAAAAAAAAAAAGAAAAAGATCAAGAAAAAGACATACACATCCTTTGTCTCCTTTCTCTTTACTTTAGTCACTGTGTCTCAGTACATCATTAGAAAATTTTCCTCTTCCTGGAATTTGAAACAAACAAAATCTCCACAAATATTGAAAGTCAACCTATAAACTGCTTAGCTAATTATTGAGGAACATAAAGGACAAGGATATTTAGAGTGTGGAAGGGTAGGTTAAGTTTCATTGAGAAAAAGGCCTTGTGTATTGCAGACAAATCTTGAAAACTGTGAACTAGTTTAGTCAAGAGGTCATAAATTAGCAGGCAGGATACTCTAAGTCAACAGAACCATAAGAGCAAATGCAAATTTAAACATTCTTATGAGTCATCTGTAAGTGCCAAGAATTCACATAATTAGGCAAGAAGAATTATTTGAGTGGCAAAGTAATTTTAAAATAGTGGAGAGGCAAGAGTCTCTATACTGTATACTGTAATCATTGTATCATATTCCTGAAACATAAATTAATAAAAAGAATAAGTAAAGTAAAAATAAAATAAAAACATATTAAAATGTAAAAAAAAAATGTAGAGGAGCAAGTGTGGCAGGAATGGAAAACTTCGAATGTTGGTCTATGGAATTTCTATTTATAGTATAAGCAAAAATTAATCAGTATAAATCCTTAAACTGAGGGTGAGGGAGAGTGATATGATATTATATGATGAAGATAAAGGCTTGTGTTAATCTAGCCATGAAAGATAAAATTAGCATGGGAAGTGAAAACATATAAAGTATGGAATAAGTTTAAGAGATATCACAGGGAAACATTAATATGGAAAAAATGAATTTGTTGTGGGTTAAGAAGAAAAAAAAAGTTTATAAAAGAAATTTGCCCAGACTGTGAGTCTGAGAAAAAGAAAAGATTACATCGTTAATAAGTGGAATGAAGAAAATGAGCAAGGTTCTTTCTTGTTTCAGGCTATACAAATACATTGTTCTGTTATCAAAGGAAAACAAAAGTAGTGAGATTATTTGAGCAATAAGACATCAGGGGGAAAAAGAAAGAGTAAGAAATCAGGAAAATAAGCTTACAGACATAGAAATATGCAACTTGAATGACAGAGAATTCAGAATGGTACTTTTGAAAAAACTCAGTGAATTCCAAAACATGTCGTATCAACAATTCCAGGAATTGGAAAAACAAGTAAATGAACAAAGCAAAGAGTTTGAAACCCTCGAAAGAGCAGGAATTAGAAAGCATTTTCAGACAAAATAATGGATCAGAATTTCCCAAATCTAAGGAATGAGCTAGAGCTTGGAATTCAAGAATTCAACCGAACACCCAATTATCTCAATCCAAAAAGGCCTTCACCAAGACACATTGTATTAAAATTATGAAAATCAATGACAAAGACAGAATTCTCAGGGCACCAGGGAGAAGAAAATGGTAGCTTATAAAGGAAAACCCATTAGATTATCCTCAAACTTCTCAGTGTAAACCTTATAAGCCAGAAAGAAATGGAATCAAATATTCAAACAATTAAGTGAAAGGAAGTACCATCCTAGAATAATGCATCCAGCTAAGCTCTCCTTTAGATATGAAGATTAATTAAGATCTTTCCAGAATACAAAAATTGAGGGAATTCTCCACTATGAGCCTGTACTACAGGAAATAATAAAAAGGTCAGCTCACCTAAAATAAATGATTTTAAAAAGTACATAATTAGAAGTAAAGTGGACTATCAGGCAAATAGAAGTAAAGTGACTATCAGGCAAATAGAAGCAGAGGAGTTGCAACCCCTTACTAAGAACAGGGCATCATAAGCTTAAATAATAATAAGAGAATTGTATAACAAGATAGTAGTAAACATTCAACATACATAGACAAATTAAGATAAACATGACTGAAAGGGGGGGATTCAAAAGATCCAGATTCACAAAGGGGAATAGAGATAAGACACACACAGAAGAAAATGAACGGATATATATATATATACATACATATACATATATATATATATATACATACATATACATATATATATACATACATATTACATATATATATATACATATACAACACACACACATATATATACACACACATACATACATATACATATATAATATATATAAAAACTATCCTTTATATATTTGTAAAGGTAACCACAACCAGAAGATTCAAAATTGAAATGTTATAACATGAAAATAAGAAGAACCAGAGGCAGAAACATACAAAAGCCAACCAAAATAAAGAAACCGGAAAGGACAAGGAAGTAATGAAAATGCTGAGCTAATAGAAAGCAAAAGATAAAAAATTGTTATGAGAAGACCACATATTTCAATAATCACCTTAAATGCAAATGGACTGAACTCACCAATAAAAAGGCACAGAGTTACAGAATAAATCAAAACAATAAACCCCAACCATATACTGCCTCCAGGAGACACATCTCAGCCTCCAAGACGAATATATACTCAAGTGAAAGGGTAGAAAATGATATTTAAGCAAATGGCATTTAGAGGAAAGTGAGGAGTAGAAGTACTAATATCACACAAAATTAACTTCAAAATAAAAAAGATAAAGAAAGATTACTGAGGCACACTTTATAATGATAAAGGGGATCATGCATCAAGAAGAAATAACACTTATTAATATCTATGCTCCCAATCAAAGCCTCAAAATATGTGAAGCAATTACTAACAGAACTAAAGGGAGAAACAGATGAAAAACACTATCATAGTAAGGGAACTAATACTCCAGTGTCAGATATGGACAACATACAAACAGAAAATCAATAAGAAATAACATCCTTAAATGACACATTAGACCAACCTGGACATATTCGACATTTACAGAGCCTTTCATCCAAAACAGTTGCTTATACATTCTTCTCTAGTACACGTAGAATATTCTAAGAATTGACCACATACTGGGACCAGAGATACCTCAACAAATAAAAGAGGGTTAAAACCATACCAACTATATTTTCTGATCATAATGTTTGAAACTAGAGATACTGCCAAAATAAATCAGGAAAACCACAAATACATGGAGATTAAACAACATGCTACTGAAGAATAACTGGGTCAGAGAAGAAATAAAAGAGAGATCAAGAGATACATATAAACAAATGATAATGATAGTACAACATATCAAAACTTTTGGGACATAAAAGCAGTCATAAGAGGAAAGTTCATATCATTACAGGCCTACCTCCAAAACAAGAATGAGCCAAATAAACAACTAATGCTTCATTTAAAAAACTAAAAAGGAAGAAAAATGAAGCCTAAAGTCAGCAGAAGGAAAGAAATCAAAATTAGAGCAGAAATAAATGAAATTGAAAACAAACAAACAAAAAAATAGAAAAAAATAATACAAAAAGAGCTGGTTCTTTGAGAAGGTTAATAAAATTGACAAACCCCTGGCTAGACTCACTAAAGAAAAAAGAGAAAGGACACAAATAAACAAAATCAGGGATGAAAGAGGGGAATTACAACTGACATCGCAGAAATACAAAGGATCATAAAGAATACTATGAAAAAAATAAAACACCAAATTTAATAACCTAGAAGAAATGGACCAGTACTTAGAAAAAATACACTTCCTAGACTGAATCAAGAAGAACTGGAAAATCTAAATAGACTGATCAGCAGTATGGAAATTGAAACAATCATCAAAAACCTACCAAAAAGTAAAAGTCCAGGACCAGATGGCTTCACCAGTGAATTCTACCAAACATTCAAAGATTTAATACCTATTCTCCTCAAACTCTTCCAAAAATCAAAGAGGAGGCAATACTTCCCAACTCATTTTTATGAGGCCAATATTACTC
This sequence comes from Eonycteris spelaea, assembly GCA_003508835.1. Taxonomy (NCBI): domain Eukaryota; kingdom Metazoa; phylum Chordata; class Mammalia; order Chiroptera; family Pteropodidae; genus Eonycteris; species Eonycteris spelaea. The sequence continues at coordinate 22,750 of PUFA01000845.1, forward strand.
TGATCAAAACCTGGTAAAGATAACACAGAAAAAAACTACAGACCAATATCTCTCATGAACACAGAATGCAAAATCCTAAATAAGATACTAGCAAACCAAATACAACAACATATTAAAAAGATTATACACCATGATCAAGGGCTTCATCCCAGAGGCACAGGGATGGTTCACACATGCAAATTGATTAATGTGATATACCACAGAAATAATTTAAAAAATAGGAATCATATGATCATATCAATGGATACAGAAAAAGCCTTCAACAAGATACAACATCATTTATGATAAAAAACACTTAACAAAAATCAGTATAGAAGAAAAGTACCTTAACATAAAAAGGCCATATATGACAAACCCTCAGCCAACATTATACTAATGGTAAAAAACTTAAAGCTTTCCCTCTAAGGTCAGGAACAAGGCAAGGCTGTCCACTATCACCACTGCTATTCAATATAACATTGGAGGTCTTAGCAAGTGCAATCAGACAAGTGAAAAATATAAAAGGCATCCAAATAGGAAATGAAGAAACAAACTGTCATTATTGGTGGATGACATGATTCTCTATATAGAAAACCCTAAAGACTACAAGAACACTACTAGAAACATAAGAAAATACAGTAAAGTTTCTGATACAAAATCAACTTTCAAAAATCCATAGTGTTCCTATACTCTAATAATGAAGTGTCAAAAAAAGAAGTGGAAAAAATAATTCCTTTTGCAATTGCAACAAAAAGAATAAAATACCTAGGAATAAATTTAACAAAACATGTGAGGACTATATAATGAAAACTATAAGACCCTATTAAAAGAAATTGAAGAAGATACAAAGAAATGGAAAGATATTCTGTTTCTTGGATTGGAAGAATCAACATAGTTAAAATGACCATATTACCTAAAGCATTATACAGATTTAATGCAATCCCCATCAAAATCCATGGCATTTTTTAAAGAAATAGAAAAAAATTCATCAGATTATATGAAAGCACAAAAGACCCTGAATTGCCAAAGCCATCCTGAAAAAAAAGAACAAGGCTGGAGGCATCACTCTGCCTGACTTCAAATTATACTACAAAGCAACAGTAATCAAAACAGCATGGAATGGCAGCAAAAACAGACACGTACCAGTGGAACAGAATCAAGAGTCCAGAACTAAACCCATATTTATATGGAAAATAATTTTCGAGAAAAAGCCAAAAACATACAGTGGAGAAAGGAAAGCCTTTCAATCAATGGCGCTAGGAAAACTGGAAAGCCAATTGCAAAAAAATGAAACTAGTCTGTTGTCTATCGCCACACACCGAAATCAACACCAAATAGATTAAGGACCTGAATAAAAACCTGAAACAATAAAATGTATAGATGAAAACTTAAAAACTAAACTCTAGGACCTTGGACTTAAAGAGCATTTTATAAATTTGACCTCAAAGACAAGGGAAGGAAAAGCTAATATAAATGATGGGACTACATAAAACTAAAAAGCTTCTGCTCAGCAAAAGAAACCATCAACAAGGTAAAGAGACACCATCCAAATGGGAAAATATATTGCAAGCAACATCTCCAAAAGGGCCTAAATCTGATGTATACAGTGAATTCATACACTCAATAACAACAACAACAACAACAATGAAAACAAACGATCCAATCAAAATAGGGCAGAGGACCTGAATAGACACTCCTCCCCAGAGGACATACAAATGGCCAATAAATATATGCAAAGATGCTCAACATCGCTAGCTATTAGGGAAATGCAAATCAAAATCACAATGAGATATCAATCTCATACCTGTTAGAATAGATATAATCAACAGGACAAACAATAACAAATCCTGGAGAGGATGCAGAGAAAAAGAACCTTCATACACTGCTGGTGGGACCGCAAACTGGTACAGCCATTATGGAAAACAGTATGGAAGTTCCTCAAATAACTAAGAATTGATCTACCATATCATTAAGCAATCCTCTACTGAGTATTTCACTCCAAAGACTTGAAAACCCATATCAGAAAAGATATTTGCACACCAACGTTCATGGCAGCATTATTCACAGTGGCCAGGACATGAAGCAAACAAAGTGTCCTACGATAGATGGTTGGCTAAAGAAGCAGTGATATATACAATGGAATATTACTCAGCCATAAGAAGAGATGATAATTGCCATTTGTGACAACATGGATGGACCTCGAGATAATCATGCAAAGCGAAATAATCCAGACAGAAAAAGTTGAAAACTCGATATCACTTATATGTGGGGTATAAACCTAAAAGCAACAAATGAACAGGACAAAACAAAAAGAGAGTCATGGACATGGACTATAGACTAGTAATTACTAGAGGTAAGGGTGGGGGAGGAGTGGGTAATAGATGGTTGAATAGGGTCAAAATATAAGGGGATGAGGAGAGTGAAGTATGTAAAGTGTATCAAATATATGATAGTTGAAGGAAACTGGATTTTGAGTGGTAAACACACAATAGAATATATTTCACTATCACGTAATAAATCCTTCACTTGACCTGTAGAATTCACTCCTATGTTGCTCAGCAGGGTATCCATATTGCTACCATATGGACCCTTTAATCACCATATCCACCATGTTGGAATTCAACTTGTGAAAGAGATGTTGGTGTCCTGCAGTAATGAATGGTGAAACAATCACAGTGGGAATTTTGTTTTGTTGTGTTTTTGTTCACTCATTGGTCTATTCTCTTCATTAATTATGAACATTAACATTCTACAAACTTCTGTGGCAAACACTAGTCCTTCTCTTTGAAATCATTCCATTTACAATGTATGAAGGGCTCTCTTCTTAGAAATGGAGCATAATATCTCTTTCAGGCACTAAATAGAAAAAAAATAAAATAAATTATCTGTTTTATTTATAAAATTTAGAATGAGTTATGCAACAGTATCAGCATTTCATCAAAAATTTGGATGACACCTTTAAAGTTGATATCTAAAACTTAATCTGAAATTATTGTAAAGGTATAGGTTTGTCAGTGCATTGTGAATGTTATATACACCATTTTAGAGCTAATTGGGCCTTGCATTTTCCTAATTCAATTACATGCTCATAACTAAAAATGAACAAAATATAATAATATTGTTGCTTTCTATTTTCCACATAATGATGATGTAAACTTTTTTTCTCAAACTGTGGATCCATTATTGAAAATCATTACTTTTATTTAAGACAAGAGTTTTTTAGTATTTAGTATGTTTTTCTCAAAACTCATTACTTGATTTTGTTTTTGTACAAAATGTAAGGAAATACAGTTGTTTCTAGAAAAGAGTTAAGAAAACTGGCAAGCTCTCATTGCCTTGCTGGTTGGTTGGTTTGGTTTCAGAAACTATTATCATATTCAGAGGAGATAACTAGCTTTGCTGATTCTGAATTACATATTAAATTATTTGATGCATGTAAAATGACATAAGTAAATTTATTATTATTATTTGCCATTTTTATCTATTAACAAACAGTGACTGTAATACATATAGTCCATGAACCACCACAGAATTAGATATGTCTAAGTTATTTCTAAAGTTAATATTTACTGAGCACACAAAAAGAAATATTTATAAGCCAGTGTTCATTTGTTCTCATTTTTTTTTCATGGGGCCACAGAGATGAATGAGATTTAGTGGGAACACCTTTTTTTAGTCACATCATTCTCGAATATGCTTTTCTCATAATATGTATATGATTTGGATTTACTTGTCCCTTTGAAAGATACAAAATATAGGTTACCATAACCAAGTTATTTTTCATCTGATTTAAAATGTATTTTTGAGGAATAAATTTGTTTTACCTTTTTGTTATTTTCTGAAGTCTATGATGAATACAATTGAATAGCTGTAGATTTAGTTAGTAGTTCACAATAATTATTTCCTCCCTCACATTCATTTTCATAAGAATCATTTGTGTACATTTCTGTGACATTACAAAGTAATATCATTGTATTAAATAATTCATTGCTCAATTCTCTGAATAATTAAAAGTTGACATTCTATTTTACAATATGTTCACAACTTGAACAAAACATTGCCTCGGAATAAAGAATATTCAAATGAAAATCAAAGAATGAACAGAATAGGAAGAAATCCGCTTTTTCAAAAAATAGTTTATATAAATGCTGCCATTTGTTGTTCATTTAATCAAATGACAATTGCAACAATTGTTTCTAAATTCAAATGGTAGCTAAGAAATAAGTATAAAATAATTGTATTTATCAAAGACTAAACTTATTTATTGTCAACTAAGAAAATATTAGATTCTATCTTTTCATTTATTACATGAGCTTTGTTTCATAGTATGGTTATTTAAAAAGCAAACTTGTGCCAATTCAATAATTGAAGTATTAAGTTTGTCCAAAATCTTTACTGCATTATACATTACATGCCATCTCAAAATAATAATTCCATATTATAAGTAGTAAATTCCCTGCACTTAAGGCAGGAATAATATACATCCTTTAGTTGCACAGAGATCATGATATTGAGCCCACAGAGAAGAAAATATAATCATACCACATTATTTGCTTCTTTAGTGAATAATAATTATTAAACTTGGATATTATAAAGTTGGTCTATTGGTTTTTGGTTAGAATCCAAATTCAGAAGAGAATGAAACATTTAATTATGACTACAGAGTAGAGTGTAAATGATATCAATGTGAATATCAATATTGGCAATACAAAGCAAATTACAGTTGACAGAAAATGTGAGATCTGAGGTGGGAAGAAGTGATGAAGAGATTAGGTAAGGCTTTAATATCCTTTCTTACATTGTGGGGAGTTAAGAAAAACTGTCCTAAAGTAAAACTAATAAAAAGCAAATATTTATTAAGAATTATAAATTAAACCAATATAAGAAATACAATGATACACTATCAAGAGATGAGATAGTGCTATTGATCTACATTTCAAGTTTTCATGACATGGAGTCAACATACAGTGTCAAAGAGTAATATGTATAAACATTTAGATTTTAGAGGTAACTACAAAAAGAACTGAAAACAAAATTAATTAAAAATAGTTTCCTTTGGGGAGTGAGAATGGATGTGTGAACTTACTTTTCATTATAACCTCATCTGTACTATATGAATTTTACAATATGCACATTACTACTTCAGTGAAAATAAAAATAAATAATATATATTAAAATAAAATAAAAGTAATAATAATGATAACTAACATTTATTGGGTATGCATTATGTGACAGTGCTTATATTTGTGATTTATTCCTCTCAGTAATATCATGAGTTAGTTTCTATTATTATCACCTTTATTCATAGGTCAAGGAAATGAAGCTTAGAGAACATGCCAAGAAGTTGTGTAACCAGGACTCAAACCTGTAGAGCTTAAACTGTCAACTATTACACTATACTATTATAATATATTTACCAGCACCCAGATTTATGCAGTGTGGTAGGTAGAATTTCAGCCTCCTTGATCTTTATGCTTTGTGTTACTCCCATGGTTATTGTATATTTCATACAGAATGGACTTTAAAGATGTTATTCAAATTTTAATCAGTTGATCTTAAAATATTGGAAATTATTTTTGAGCCCTTACAATCCCAGAGAGCCATTAAAAGCCAAAGTTGGGGGGTGTGTCTGGAAAAAAATGGCATAGATGATAGAGACTTTGTTCACTTCTCTTGTGACCAAATCAAAGTTGTGACAGAAAACACGGAGTAAACAGAAGCTAGTCACCTGGGATCTAGACAAAGAGAAGCACTACAACTAGGGAGAGAAATAATTAATCACTCTGTAATGGAGGAAGGTAGGAATGGGCAGAGACACAAAAAGCTGCCCAGACTCAAGTGGCTGACGGACAGAAGACTACAGCTGCAGACACTCTTAAAGGGGCCATGTCAGCAAGTCGGACTTTGCAGTGACGGGCTGCTCATTTGAGCACCAGCACTAGTCGGCTCCAGGGACGTACAAGGGACACTGTGTATGAGTGAGGGTGGAATTGAGGATGTCTCCCAGGTAGAAGTGCTGGCAGTATCCACCGTTCTTCTGTTGAGCCTCCCCACTCCCAGTATGTGGACTCAGCACCGTCATAGTCGAGAGGTTCATCAAACTGGATAACAGAGATCACTCTGCCCAGAAGATCCCCTAAGACTCCACCTCCCCCAACTCATGGCACCATTCACGCCACATCCAGCTGTGGCCTTGGAGAGTCCAGTGCTCCTTGCTGAGCCAACCCCAACCCACAATGGTTACAGCTATCTTCAGCTTCTGGCGTGACCACTTGAGTCAACTTTAAGTACAATAACTGGATTACTTTTTTCAGTCTTAACAGATGGCCCAGAGGGCACAGGCCGGGGTTAAACTTGGACTGCAGCTGAACACTCTCAGGACTGTGCCACTGGACACCCACTACACAAAGTCACACTAATAAGACTGGAGACTTAGGGGCTTCATTAGTACATAGAAACAGACACAAAAAGGGAGCTAAATCAGGAAGGCAAAGAAGCAGAAAGCATGTTAGAGAACAGAACAGAGATCCAGGAATAATGGAGTCAAGCAATCTAACAGATGCAGAGTTCAAAACACTGGTGATAAGATGCTCAATGAACTTAGGAAAAGTTTAGATGAACTCAAGAAGAACTTTAACAAACACACACACACACAAAAAATCATAAAAAATGGAAATAAAATTATAAAAGGAACCAGTCAGAAATGAGAACACCATTAACTGAGATGAAGAGCATATGAGAGGGAATCAACAGAGTCGATAAAGAAGATAATCAAACCACTGATCTAGAGGATGGGGAACCAAGGACATTCAATCAGAATGGCAAGAAAAAAAAAAGCCCAGACTATAATAATAATTTAAGGAGGCCTATGGAACAGAAATAAATGTAAAAATATCACTATCATAGGGATATTTAAGGAAAACAATAAATTAAAGAGTGATTTAATGAAAATAATGATGGAAAACTTCTCTAACCTGGTGAAGGAAGTAGACATACCACACTAGGAAGCTCAGAGAGTCCCCCAAAAAATGAACTCAAAAGAAGCCCACATGTAGGCACACCATATTTAAAATGCAAAGGTTAAATATAAAGAAAGAATCTTAAAAGTAGCAAGAGAAAAGCAGCTAGTTCTCTAAAAGGAAGCACCCATAAGACTGGCCAGCTGATTTTCTAAAAAGAAATCGTGCAGGACAGAAGAGCTTGCACAAAAATAGTCAATGTGATGAAAACTCAGGATCTACAACAAGAATGCTTTATCCAGCAAAGTTGTCATTTAGAGTGAAAGATAGATAAAGAGTGTCCCAGACAAAAATAAGCTAAAGGAATTGATCGACATCAAGCCAGTATTATAGGAAATGCTGGAGGGACTTCTTTAGAGAAAAAAATTATGTAAAAAACAGTAATAAAAGAATGGTAATAACTACATTCCTACCAATAAGTTATCTCAAATGGAAAGAATTAAGTGTTCCAACCAAAGGATAAAGTGGCTAAATAGATAAGAAAACAAGACCCCTATGAATGCTGCCTGCAATAGATTCATTTCAGTTATAGACACAGACAGACTGAAAGGAGGGATGGAAGAGCATATTGCCTTGAGGGACCTAGAGGGTATTGCACTGATTGAAATAAGTCCAATACAGAGAGACAAATAACACATGACTTCATGTACATGTGGAAGCTAGTGAAACAAAATAAACAATAGCAACAACAAAAATGAAAATAAACTCATAGACACAGAGAATATTTTGAGGGTTACTAGATGGAAGGGGGTTGGATATGAGCAAAAATGGACAAAGTAATTAAGAAGTACACAGGGGATACTTACAACATAGACATGGAGTGCAAGTTATGTGGCTCTCTGAGTACTGTGCTGTACAACTGAAACTGGTATATTATTGTATGTCAACTATAGTTGAAAAAAAATCATTGAATTGTACAATGTAAATGCAAGCAACTAATGTCTATTATATTTTAATAAAGCTAAAAATAGTAAAATGGAAAGTTAGATATTTAAAGAATGAGAAAATTCAGTGTCTTACTGACTTGAAGATAAAGATAACCTGTGGAAAGCATGAGAGGGAAATAAATTCTTCAAAAGCCAGTAAGCTGAAAAAACTCTGAGTCCTATGTGTGAGCTGCACCCTGGCAACACTAATTTCAATGCTGTGAGTACTGAGAAGAGAATCAAGCCATGCTGGTCAGATGTCTGATTTATGGAACAGATAGTTAAAAATGAGTTGTTTTAAGCTGCTAAATGGGTAGATAATGTTTTATGTCACTGATAGGACACTATTACAACTAGTTGTCTTTTATTGCAGTTTGAAAGTACAACAAAGATCTAATTAGATAAAAAATTTATTTTAGCCCTTTCACTCTTTACCTCTTTGCTTTTATGTTCACAACACTTCTACCAATTTCTTTGAAATAGGTATTCAATTTCTGCTCTCTTTCTTCCCTCTGGTACCCCTACCATGAGAATTTGTTGCTCTTGATGTTGTCCCAGTGACCCCTTAAACTATTCTTATTTTTTGGATTATTTTTTTCTTGTTATTATTCTTATGGGATGTTCCTCTGCAAACCCATCCTCTAAATACTTGATTCGATCCTCCACTTCATCAAATCTGTTTGATTCTCGTAATGGACTCTTCGTCTCAGATATTGTATTCCTCATTTCAGACAGGTGGTTCCCTTTTGTCTTCCATCCCCATTACTATGTTTTCTATCTCTTTATTATTTATTAGAGTCCTCCCTGAGTTCATCATTCTTCCCCTAAGTTCGTTGACCATCCTTATAAACAGTGTTTTGAACTCTGCATTCAAGTAGATTATCTGTCTCCATTTGTAGAGTTGTTTTTCAGGAATTGTGTCCTTACTTTCATGTAGGGCATGTTTTGTTTGTTTTGTTTGTTTTGTTTTGTTTGTTTGTTTTTGTTTTTGTTTTTGTTTGTCCTCCATTTGGACTTTGCCTCCATGTGTTGTTTCTATGTCTTGGCAAGGCTCCTAAGTCTTCAGTTCTTGGAGAGTGGCTTTAAGTAGTAGGTGTTTTGTGCAGTCTTCTCTGGTCACCTGAGTGAGCAGTCTTCTCGGTCACCTGAGTGGCAGTCTTCTCTGGTCACCTGAGTGAGCTGCCTCAGGTATGTCCCTTGTGGGTTGTGTGTGCTTTCTTGATATAGTTGAAGCCTTGGTTGCTGTTTGCATGTCAGTGACCTTGGCTGACTGGTTATGAGGATGGGCGTTGGTAAAGTCCTGTCCCTGTGGAGCTGAATTCCCTTAGAAGAGCTCTAGTGCTTGCCCAATCTGCCCTTCAGGCGTGTCTTTTCTCAGATGCAGCGCTTAAGGGGGTGCTCTGTCTCTATCGCTGATCAAAGCAGGCCACTGGTGTGCCGGTCCAAGCGTTCCTAACAGGAGGCCCAGCTGCAGGCAAAGTTTCAGCTTCAGGCTATGTACTTCCAGGGCCACCAAGCAATCTATAAATGGATAAGAGTCACCAAGCAATCTATAGATGGCTGCTACCATTCTGGGCTTGCATGTGCCTTGAGAAGCTAAACTGCAACTGAGGCTGCCTGCCATAGTATTGGGCTTGGGGCTGCTCAGCAAGGTACTGGGCACACTGATGCCAGATACTGCTTCTTTGAGTTTTGTGAGCCTTTGAGAGATTTTAAGAAAGTACGTAGGCATGAGCCAAGGCAGGTCATTTGTATAGAATAAATCACTCAAAGCAGCTTAGGTGGCCCTGCAAGTTGGGAAAGGTGGAGTCTTAAGGAATCACCTGGATGCAGCGACCTGTATTATCCAGGTTGATGGAGAGTCATATGGCGGCCATATGTGTCCCACACTAGGAGGGGGGAGGCTCAATCAAGGAACAATGTGATACTATCAGCACTTCTGTCCAGGAAAAATCTACCCCTCAGCCTCGTCCTGAAGCCTGGCAACTCAGTGTCTCCCTGTATGTCCCTGGTGCTTCTTGAGCAGCTGCCCCAGTGAGCTCATAGTTAGTGAGTCCATTGGCAAGTAAATCTGGGCATGGGCCCTTTAAAGAGGAATGTCTGCAATTCCTGCAGCCTTTTGGCTCACTAAGCCACTATCTCTTTTTGCTGATTTTTCACAGCCAGAGATTGTGAGGACTTCTTTCTCGAGCACTGAACTCTGGTTGGGAGCCCATTGTGGGACCTGAACCCTCGCTTCTTCAGGTAGGGGAGGAAGCTCTGCAGCCAAGTAATCCTCCTGATTCTCTGTCGCACACGTGATGTGGGACCGGCCGTTTCACTTCTCTGCCCCTCCTCCTGGTTCAAGGAGACCTGTTATGTATGTTCCTAGTTGTATGACTTCTGTTCAGCCAGACCTCAGGCAACTCCCAGTGATGGTTGCTCTATAAGTTTCATCACAATTTTGGTGTGATTGAGAAAGGATGCATGCATTAACATCTACCTCTACGTCATCTGGAGTGGATCCTATGTTCACAGCATTTTTAAAAAGCAGGCCAAACTGTGATAAGTTTACATGATTTTTTTATTTATAGTCTCTTTAAAACTCTTGTCTACTGAGCCACATCAATCCTCTATCCCTTCAGAGTCTTATGAGACATAATGTTCCCCACCCTTTAGTATTTATTTCTTGCTTGCTGTATTAGAAATCTTTTTTTTTATTGATGGAAAGATTAATGATCCTACCTGGAAACCACTTTCGCTGGATGCTGTGATGTCATCAAAGATAACTAAACAGAAAGGAATAGAAATAACTTGTACTGAGTTGACAATGCAGTAAGTTCAGTATATATCAGTCAGTTTTGCTCTGTCAATGAATTACTAATGAGGAAGTTCCTCAGAAAGCTAAATAGGAGAGAGTTGCAGAATTTAAAGGATGGAATAAATAAGAACTCAGCCTTAAAACAACAAAAAAAGAAGTGCTTCGGCTTGATGCATACTAGGTCTATATTATAATAATCATTAAGATTATGGTGTCATTTAGAGAGACTAAGATGGGAAGTACCATGGAATAGTGGGGAGATAAGAGTACAACTAAATTCTATTCCAGAAGCTAGATTATCATTGTTTAGTAACAAACAAAATTTGGTGAGTAAAACTATGCAGTCTAATTCATAGTTACATTAAGTTTGAATTTGAAAATAATAGTTTTAAAAATAAATTTATGTATCTTTTAATATTCCAGTTTATTTTTCTTTTGAAAAGATTCCAGTGTCTTTAAATGGCAGTTTGTATTATATAAGTAATTATATATATATATATATATATATATATATATACACACACACACACACATATATATAATTACTTATATATATATATGTATATATATATGTATATATATTACATATATATATAATTGTCATTTTGAATTTAAATTTATTAGGTAACATGTTGTAATAAATGATATGTTTCAAATGTACAATTCTATAATACATCATCTGTATATTGCACTGTGTTCACCACCCAAAGTTAAATCTCTTTCCGTACTGACTTTCTTTTTTAATCTGGTGAATTTTTTAGTTTTTCAAAGGGACAACAGTATTTGTCACATGCATATAATAATTCCCTGCTCCAATAGAGGTCCTCAGTTTGCCCATACCTTCAAGGTCCCCAATAGAAATGAATGTTATCTTGCCTTTGTCATCTCTATAGGTGATGCTCCTGCCATTGGCATTGCTTCCTCATGATGGCCACTGAAGAGACCACTTATGAAAAAGGGCACCATATAATGAAACAGCCCCACTAAAGTAGGGGGAAAACTCTCAATACAACATATATCTTGGCTTTAATAACACATATATCTTAATATATCTTAATAGTCCAAAAGTTTTTTATAATAGTGTATGCAAACACACCATTTCTGCTTTCTATTCCATCCTCCTATTTTCTGAATAATCAAACACAGTCTCTTAGGAGTTTTGCCAGAAGACCAATATCTAATTCTCTGTGCTGTCATTCAAAGAACCCTTTTGCAGTACTCTTATTTCACACCAAAACCCACCTGCCTCTGTTGTTTATCAAACTCACTTCCTCTAGAATCCTGCAATGAGCCTATTACATAGAAGACTTGTATTTCACTTTGTAGCTTTTTTATTTTTACATGTGACGAAAATTATTGAAATTCTTAACAGCATTCATGACCTAAAATTATTTCAAATAACAAATGACTTTCATCTGAAATATACCATGGACTATGTATGTAAAGGCAGACCTAGATATGAATTTGGTTATTTTTAAAAATCCCAAAGTGATTATTATGCACAATAAAACTTTGAGAATCATACTCTAATTAGGCAATCTTCCAAAAATTAAGATTCTAAAATTCAATTTGGGTTCAGTAAGTCCTGAGTTAGAACTGGTATTCTGCATTTCTAACAAACTCCCTTATTGATACAATGTTGCTGGTCTGTTGCACCACACTTGTAGCAAAGATCTAAATCATATGTCTAGATTTCAGACATCAATATTTAATTGGCAGAATCTGGATCTCTATTTTTGTACGTGTTTTCACATTTCCAGTAGAGTTATAGTATTACGAAGGTAACTTTCGATCTTCAGATAGGGACCATCATGAGAAAAAAAAAAGTAATTGATTTTATTGGTGAGATTGGAAAAAGAATCCTCGCACACTTGTCAACACTAAGATTAATTTTCTTTTTCTCATTTGGAGTAGACTGTCCTTGGGAACTAAGATTCTCATCAATGTGATAAGCATTTGTGCTTTCTAGTGACAGTGAAGATAAATTTAATTCTGGCATGAAGCTTGATTCTGGCCTCAACTACATTCTCAAACCTGCTTTATCAGTTCCTGTTTGTTTAACAATTTGATATTCCCTTTGATTCTTGTGTTTATATTTCTCAGTAACATGCTTTGAATATGCAAAAAATACAAAAATTCAGGCATATATTGTTTTACATATGAGCATGAAAAATAAAATATAAATCAATAGCAAGGAAGAACAAAGGTGGTGAAAGAAGTACACTTGTACATGCATATGCATACATATTTTTCTAGTAATCTGTTAAAATTGAAGTAGATGCTTTAGCTTAGTCTGTTTGCTTTTTTTATTTCCTTTTGTTAATGCTTGTTCAAAACTGTTGATGTCTCTTTCATGTTTTCAGGGTTTTTTTCTTTTGCTTTGTTTTGTTTTCAACAGGCTTGTGCTTAGAGTATTATGTTTGTAAAACAAATTTGCAGATTTTGAGTACCACATTATCCAGCTGCTTTTGCAGAAAATAATTTCATATCTTTTCTCCTACCCTTGACTGACTAAGTCCAAAATAAGGGCCTTGTTTCAAAGCAGGTCATGCACATTGAAAATTCTTCACCAATTCAGAAAAAAAAAATGAAGTTTATGTCTTGGCATCATTTTATTATGTCCTACAAGACACAATATTTAGTTAATATAGTTTTATTCTAACTCAATAAACTGGTTAATAAAGAATCTGGGTTTGTTTCCTTTTAAAATACCCTCCCTACAACATCTTCTCTGATTAGCAACCGAAAATCACCATAACTCCACTAGTATTATTCCAATGTTTTGTTTTTTTTTTTTTAATAAAAGGACCAACAAGATTTTTGCCCAGATGTCTCAGAAATCAGGGACTCTGTTAAGAGAACTTATAATTCCAAATCTATACTTTCTGAATATAGGAAATTGACTGAAACTACCTGCATTGAGAAATATAATGTCTTAAATTCTTCCTTCAGTTGTATCACTATATTTGGCGATCATTAATGAGCTGCTACCTTAGAATCCATATCAATGTTTTTGCATATTGTAATAGATGATTCTGGGAGAATGCAGATAACATTAAATTTCTTAAATCTAGGTGAGGCTAAGAAATGTGTATATCTTGGAAAACATTTCACTTGGCTTTTCACAAAATTACCTGCGATTTAATTGTATTTTGTTTACATTTTTATTCCTTCTAGAGAGAATTTCTAAAATCAATTAGGCCTTTATTTTGTGTTTTAAAAATTAAATATTATATACAAAAGGAGAAACAAGGAACAGTTACTTAAGAAAGATTTTTCTTCAGGAAAGACAGTGTGATTGACAGCCAATAATGGGGATGGAAAGGGTATTATATATGTGCAGTAAAAGTTTCTTACCTGGAATTCCAAACGACAATTTTAAAATGCAGGATTACCACTTAAATGAGTATCTTGAAATTTAGGAATATACTAAAGTCATTTTGTGTCAATTAGACCAAGTTCCTCATGTGCTCCTAAAAGTAGTTCTATAATTGTTTGCATCAGATTAACCTCAGAAATCTTTATTTCTGACTTTGTAGAAAAGAATTGTATTAAACAATGATTCTAAAGGGCAAGGACAATATCGCAGAGGAATGAATTGATTCACCTGGGAGGCTCGTTGAGGTGCTATCACTGTTGGAATTTCAGAGCATGTTAGACTGGGTGTAAAGCTAAACTATCTTGTGCCTAGTGTAAGAAATCAGTTAAATAATTTTCATCTCATTTAAGCCTGTAATTTGTGTTTGATTTAATTAGAGCAAAAATATGGCATTTTCTTTAGCAATCCCACTTCTAAATTCAAAGCATGGATACAAGTCTTGTTTTCTTCTATATTTTCCATTCAGAATCTTGCTTTTAAAAAAATGTAGCAAATAACCATTAATGATGCTTTTGTAAAGGTGAATTAAGGTTTTTCCCACCAGCTAATTGGTTAACATCATAGCTGTAGAAAACTCTACCTGTATTTTAAGGGGGTTTAGTTTTTTACTACTCGCTAAGACCTAAGAGTTTAATATAATTTCACCTATATGTTAGGAGGAATAATATTTGTGCAAAAGAGGGTGACTTGTGCAATGAGAAATAATGAAGAAAATGTGCCTCCTTCGGAGTGATGAGAAATACTATTAAAATTATATGAGATGAGACACCAAGAGCCCATCTCTCCTTTGTGCTTTTTATCTGGTTTGGATTGATATCCACTTTTAAAATAGATATCCCTTCACACTTTTATTACACCTCCCACTTAGCTTTACAATCAAAAAAGACTCAAATAATTTCCCCAATTAACCACAAAATACTTTTCTGGTAAACATTAATAATGAACCCATGTTTTCTCTAGAGCTTTATTTATTTATTTATTTTTAGCTCAGTGATTTAACTCTTTCCCTTCAGGAGGTAAATAAAACCAAGTCTTCTTTTCATATAGAGAGATAATACATGTCTCTCTGACAAGATTTTCCAAACTTCACTTTCAGAGCTAACGATATGTGTTTCTCAAAAGAAAAATTTGAAAGACAATGTTAAGCAGCTCCTTAGCATGGGACTTCTTAATACATTTAGAATATTACTGAATATTTTGAGAAGAACCATAAAACGTGGTATGCAACTCTCTCTTTTTTTTTTTTCTTGGAAGATACGTTAATATTTCTCAAACACTAATATACCAGGGATCAGTCTGCTCATTACTAAAAGACTTGAAAACATTGTGTCTCCTCTTATTTTATTTAATATTGTGTTTTTTTGTCTCTTCTGATTTTGTTATGAAGTATTTAAAGATCTAAAGTAACTCAGGAAAGGTCTAATTAAATAAAAACTTATAACAGGATTAATGTCCACTTTGTTTTGTTTTGCTTAAGTGCTGTTAGTTTATCTCCACATCTAATTCTCTTACATTATAAAATTACTTTTAAAATCTTTGGAAAATGCCTAGAACATATGCAAAGTAATTGTAAATTTATATACTTGACTATTAATTCTGTGTAGTACAAATCTATGAGAATCACAACTTCGATAATTACTCAGCTTTACTTAGAACTTAAAATCTAATAGACTAATAATTGTGCCAAAAGGATGAGGTTATAGATGGTGGATTAATCAGATTCACTATTTAAGTAACTTGTTTCCTTAGTTTGGTCATCAAAAATGCTTCCTTGTAGGGTTTTTGTGGAACTTTGTTTGATAATCTTTTTGTATTCTCTCTTCTTCACATCTCCATCCGGAGGAGTTCATTTTGAATGATTGCTGCTTCTGCTTGCAATTTCATTTGTGTACTTCTGCTCATTTGAATCTTTGAACATCTGGGAGAGATAATTTTTAAAATCCTTTAATCATTTGGTTTTATTGCCACACTCCAAGTCACCTCATCTTATTCACAGTTTAGAGAAGGATGTTTGAAAAAAGAAATGTAAAATACTTGTTAGGTCAAATTGCTTACTACTTCCTCTACTGATGTCCTTCCTTTGGAAGGCAGGTTAACTGTGATTGCCATTGAATTTCTCTTTCTTGTTAACTTAAGTATAAGTTCCTTTTATAAAACCCATTCTAAAGCATAATATGTTAGATAAGGATGTTATAAAAATAACACTTGATTAGTATTGGAGTGTGGGAGTGAAATTTGAGGGGTCTCCTATGGTACACAAAGACTCCAGCTCTTCCTTAGAAATGTGTTTTTCTAAGGCATACTGCTCTCTTCACTACATAGTTTAATATAAAGAAATAGTTAAGCATAATAGCAATATAGTAATGATTTAGGCTAATCCAATTTTTTTAAAAAAAAAAAACAAAAACGGTTTGACCGTCTTTATGTCCCAATTGATCTCTTTCTAAATCAAGCATGAATATAAAGAATTAATCACAAAACTCTAAAACATATTTTTCTTTCTAAAAGCACTTAATGATTTCTTCTGGAAGAGTAAGTAAAACGGTTTTGGTAAAGTGGAAGAATTATGTGGGACTTACTCTAAGAGACACCAAATCATATTAAAAAAAATATTTACAATCAAGCTATATAACAACATTTCAGTCAATGATAGAACAACAGTGGTCCCACAAGATTAAAATGAAGCTAAAAAATTTTTATTACCTAGTGACATCATAGCTATCATTAAGTCATAACGCAGCACATTATTCATGTATTTTTCATGATGCTGGTATAAAAAAAAACCTACTGTACTGCCAGTTACATAAAAGTATACCACATGCAATTATGTATAGTACATAATATTTGATAATAATAATAAATGGCTGTTACTGGTTTATGTATTTACTATACTATAACATTTTTTATTGTTGTATTAGAGAGTACTCTTTCTATAAAAAAGTGTCGCTGTAAAATATTATGTCATGTCATGTTGGTAGCAGTTTCATAGATCTTGTTTACCGTGTCTCTGATTGCTTCATTTTTTTCTTGTGCTTGAATTAATCTTGTGTTGTTTCATATAGTAACATGCTGCACAGCTTTGTAGTCTAGGAGCAGCAGGCTATACCATATACTCTAGTTGTGCAGTATGCTATATCACCTAGATATGTGTAAGTACACTTTATGATGTTTGAGCAAAGTCACCTAATGATGCATTTCTCAGGATGTACCCTTGTTGTTAAGTGGCACATGACTGTATTCTGATTTTTATTTCAAGATTGGTTTTATCTGTTCTTGAATTTCATATAAATGGAATCATGCAGTATATACTCTTGGCCGTCTTATTTCTCTCAATACAAATTTTTGATATTTATCTAAATCATCTGTCGTTTCACGTTCATTCACATTATTTTATACTATGTCTGTATGTTATATTCTGTTTTATACTGAATAATATTTTAATGCATGAATATACCACAATTTGTTATCTACTCTCTGTTAAAAGACATGAATGTTTTATCTATTTGGGAGGTATCATGAATAACATTGTTATAAATATTCTTATTAAAAATTTCTTGCAGATATATTTTTTCATTTCTCTTAAGTGAATATCTAGAAGTAGAATTGCTGGATTATATAATAAATGTATTCTTGATTACATAAGAAATCAACGAATTATTTTACAATATGATTGCTCTATTTTATACTACAACTTGTGAGACTTTCAGTCATTCCACATGGTTACCAACTTTTGGGATTTGTGAAACACATTTACCAATTTTAGGGCTGAATGATGGCATTTCATTATGGTTTAATTTTTATTTCCCTGATAAATAATGATGTTAAAGTGTTTCCATTTGCTTATTGCCATTAATTTATTTTGTTTGTGAAATACATATTAAAGTTTTTGTTTATTTTCATTAAATTGTCTCTTAATTACTGAGCTGTAAACATTCTTTATGTATTTAGATAAAAAATTCTTGTCAGAAATGTGTTTTACAAATTATTTTCTTTTATTATGTGACTTGTCTTTACATTTTTAATGGTATTGTTTGATGAATCTAAGTTTTCAAATTTTTGATAAAGTCAAATTTATCTATTTATTTTTATTGTTAATGCTCTTTATGTCCTTTATAACAAAACTTATACTATCTCATGGTCATAAGGGTATTCTGTTAAGTGTTCTTCTAGATGCTTTGTGGTTTTAACTTCTATGTTTAGATCCACAATCCGTCTTAAATTAAATTTGTGTTTGGTATGAGTTAAAGATCTGATTTAGTTTTCTAGGACTACCATAACACATTTCTACAATTGGATATCATAAAAAATATATTTGTTTATCATTCTGGAGGCCAGAAGTCTGAAATCAAGGTATCAGCAGAGCAGGGATGTGCTCTCTTTAATGGTTCTAAGTGGAGAATGCTTTCTTGCCTTCTCTTAGCTTCTGGTGGTTGCTAGCTAGCTGTCTTTGATATTCCTTGGCTTGTAACCATATCACTCCAATCTCTACCTCTATTATCATGCATGGCATGATAATACATGATAAATAAATGACATTCTCCTACTATGTCTATATGTCTCCATTTTATTTCCCTCTAAGAACATCGGTCATGTTAGATTTATAGCTCACTTTCAGTATGACCTCATCTTAACTGGTGACATCTACAAAGATTGATTTCTAATGTTTCCATTGCTTTGTATCCTTGTGTTTCTGTTTTCTATATTTTGGCTGACTTCTGGGGGTTTTCTCTCTGGTTCTTCTTGTTTTATATTATATATTTCAGTTCTGAATCTTTGATGTGTGGTTACCATTATGAATATGTAAAAGATAGTTATATATGTATGTATGTATGTATGTGTGTGTGTATATATACATATATATACACACATATGTATATACATATATGTGTGTGTATATATATATATATATATATATATATATATATATACAGTCATACATTTTCTTTTGTGCATGCCTTATCTCCATTCTTCTTTGCAAATTTGGATCTCTGAATCCTCCGCTTTTCAGTCATTGTTGTCTCAATTTTTCCCTATGTATGCTGGACATTCATTACTATCTTGCTATAGCCATTCTCTTTTTATTGTTTAAGTTTATAATGCCCTATTCTTAGTAAGGGTTGCACTCCTCTGCTTCTATTTGCCTGATAGTCACTTTAGTCCTAATTATGTATTTTTGTTGTTTTTATTTTGTTTTAAGTGAGCTGACCCCTTTTAATATTTCCTATAGTGCAGGCCTCGTAGTGAAGAATTCCCTCAATTTTTTTTTTATGTCTGGAAAGGGCTTAATTACTCCTTCATATATAAAGGAGAGCTTAGCTGGATACATTGTTCTAGGCTGGTAGTTTCTTTCACTTAATAGTTTGAATATTTGATTCCACTCCTTTCTGGCTGGTAAGGTTGTGCTGAGAAGTCTGACGATAATCTAATGGGTCTTCCTTTATAAGGTACCATTTTCTTCTCCTTGGCTGTCCTGACAATTTTGTCTGTTGTTGATTTTTGATAATTTTAATACAATGTGTCTTGGGGAGGGCCTTCTTAAGTTGAGATAATTGGGTGTTCTGTTGACTTCTTGAATTCCAAACTCCAGCTTATTTCTTAGATTTGGGAAATTCTTGTCAACTATTTATCTGAATATGCAAAATTTCTAGTCCTGCTCCTTTTCTCACCTTCGATAATGCCCATTATTCATATGTTTCCTGTCTTGATGGTATCAGCTAGTTATTGTATTTCTCTTTCATTATTTTTCATTCTTTGGTTTCTCTCTTTTTCCTTTGTATTTATTTCTAGATTTCTGTCTTCAATATCATTTATTCTTTCCTCCACTTGGTCATTTCTATTTCCAAGCTTGCTATTTTATTTTTCAACTCTTGCATTGTGTGTGTGTGTGTGTGTGTGTGTGTGCGTGTGTTTATCTCCAGAAGATGTATTCTATTCTTTTTGAGGGTTTCAATCTCCTTGCTAAAGAATTAATTCTACTCATCTAGTTTTTTTTTTTTTTTTCCAAGTCCTGAAATTGTTGATATGACATGTTACGGAATTTGCTGAGTTTTTTTCAGAAGTACCATCCTGAATTTCTGTCATTTAAGTTACATATTTCTAGGTCTGTAAGCTTATTTTCTGGCTATTTTTTTCTTTTCTTTCTGAGATGCCTTGTCACCTTGGTTGTTCACGGTGCTTAGTAGACTATTTCTCCACCTGGGCACCTGGGCATTAGTGGAAGTATATTCTGCTTTTTCTTTTCCAGAAAGAAGATTTATTATATAAAGATCTCTTTTTAGCCTCTTGCAAAGAAGGCTTTTTTTTTTTTTTGGTTTCCATTAGGTGACATCTAAGCTTCTTGGATGTCTGCTTTATATAAAGCCTTAATAATGTCTTTTTGTCCCTTAAAGATGCTTAATCATGCTCACTACTCTCAGTCTCATGCCCTGTCAGTGTTAGTGACAGTTTTGATAGCATTTTCTCATTCCCTTGGGGCTCTGGGGTATTCTGTCTCCGGAATTTGAAAGGAGGGGCCTCTGTGTTGGAGATTGGGGGCTGCTATTCAGCCTCAGTTTTTCAACTGCAGCTGGTAAAAATAAACTGTTCTTTATTTGCCACCCCGCTTCTCTGCTTTCTGCCTTGATGACCTGGCCCTGCCGCCGGCCACATGGAGCTCACAGCACTCCCAGGCAGGGCTGTTCAGGTAACTTGCTGCATCTTCTCCCTTCTCCCCTCCTTCTCCTTCTACAGGGAGCTCCAGTGGCTACAAGAGGCAGCTTCTTTATTTCTCCAGTCCACCACCCAACACCTGGGTTTCTGTCTTGGGTAGTTCTTATGCACTGATCCCATGCTCAGATGTGCTGGTGTGCAGTTTGGGTGATTTTTTTTTTCTTTAGTTTTAGGAGTTTAGCTTATTGTTATTTCAAGGGGAGAGATCTGAGGACGTCTCTCACTCCACCATGTTTCTCCAAACTCTCTTACCAGCTTTATATTAAAAAACACTCTTTTTATTTAGTCAAGTAATATAATATTTCAGCAAGTATTTACTGAATCTAAATCTTTATTACATTGTGAAAGATGTGAAAGAAGTAAGAAGCAAGGTTTTTCTTTCAGGGAGAATATTATATTATCTTATGATGACAAACTGAACAAAGACCATAATATCTGATTAACATTTATGAAATAGATTGTAATTATAGACATAAATATTTGAAACTAATTTTATCAATATTAATGCACTCATGATAATTTTCACCCAAATATTAAAAGTACCATTTAGGACATGGTAAGAGCCCATACAGCTTATTAAGTTACTAAATAATGTCAATGCAGTTTTATAAATAAACATAGCTTTTACAAAACACATAACTCAAAAAATAAAACTTTATACAAGAAATCACAGGTATGCAGGATTCTCCAGGAGAAGGGTATGGATACTCAAGAATGTCACACTGACAACACGTCTAATTAAAATGTCATGTTAAATGGGTGTAATTCGTCTTGATACTTTTTCTTTCTTCTATTTGATTTGTGTGTGGCTGAGGACAATCATTGTGTGCATGTATGTGCGTGTCTCTACTGTTCTTTATTTTATGCCAGAAAAGAATGAACATTTAATTCTCAAATTCTATGCAAATGTAACAAAATGAATAAAGAATCCTACCATTAGGAAAGTTAAGCATTTTTCCCTGCTGCTTGTAATTTTTTTTTAAGGAATAAATCTTTTAATCAGTCATGCTTTAAAACTCTCCTGCCAAATATATAATAATTACCTAGAAGATTGTTTTTTAAAACGCCAGATCTTAGGAAATACTTCCTCTCTTTTCATCCTGATTCAAATCTGAAGATTTGAAGTAAGGCCTGCAAGTGTGTATTTTATAAAAGATATTCAGGTGATTTTTTTGCTCAATCATTTTGAGTAGCTCAGAGTGATTGCGGGCAGTCAGAGTTTCTGGTACTAGCTGAATATCTTTATGAGATATGAGTTTAAATAAAAATGTCTTGATGGAAAAGTTTATGGAGTAGATAAAATACATATTAGGAGGCAGAGTGCTGGTTTTTTAAAAAAAATTTCTACCTACTTCTTGATTATTATTTTAAATCATTTCGATTAATAGTAATAATAATGGCATCCACTCACCCATTTATTTTAGATGCATTTATTAAACACTTGCTATTTTCTGAGGCACTGTATAGGGCATGTGTATATCTGAAAGAACCAAATACTATAAGCACTGCTCTTACTATTTACAGTTACTTTACATAAACATTCTCAGTTTATCAATATAATAACCATTTGAGAACTCTTGCTTTTATAGTTTATTGTGTTCCTTAAAGGAACTACTGATTGTTGTTTTATTTACAAACCAGTTTACTCTTCTATATTGTGTTTTTTAAAGAAATGACATAATTTACTGCTCTTTGCACCCCTGCTAACATACACACACTCACACACAAACATAAACATACACACACATTTCTCACATAGTTCTTGAATTTTTTTAATGCCTGAAGCACCTTGTATTCCTAGGTGGTCTCCCATCCAAGTACTAATCAGGCCAGACCCTGCTTAGCTTCTGAGATCAGGTAAGATTGAGCACATTCAGGGTGGCATGGCCGTAGACTCCTGAAAATATTAGGTGCTTAATATTGTACTTAAAAAAAATCCAAAGACCTTATAATGCCCTAAAAAGGACCTATATAAATCTGGTCCCTTCCTGTCTCTCCATCCTCTTCTATTATGCTCTCTTTGCTCACTATGTTCCAGATATAATCATATTTTTCATTTCTTATTTTTTCTATTAAATATCTATTAAATGAGTAACTCGCTCATTGATTTAATAGATATTTATTGAATGTCTACAATTTGCCAAGTATTGGTAACACAGCAATGAATCAAAGTTGTGAAATATGTGCCCTAATAGAGCTTACATTTTATTAGAAGAAGGCAGATAATAAGCAAATATATACTACTATCAAGGGGTGATGAATGCTAAAAGAAAGCAATGTTATTTTATATGGGAAGGCAACTCTGAGAAGGTGACAAATATATACAGATTAGAATGGAGTAAGGAGGAGAGCCATCTTGGCAGATATGGTGATATAATAAAAAAGCTCTAAGGTATGAACATGCTCGGTATATTTCAGAAAGACTAATTATATCAGAAAAGTAGTGGAGATGACAGTCAAATCACAGAGGGATTTGAAAGAAAGGAGTTCCGGACAACTGAAAATTTTTAGTCTGGGCAGTGGTAGAGATGAATTGCCACTTACTGAGAAAGGGAAAAGACTAAAACTGCAATTTTAGAGAATAGAACTGAAGAGTTCATTTGAGTATGTGTCAAGTTGAAGATGCTTTATTATACAACCCAAGTAGAAATATTTTAAAACATAATTGAATAAAAGTCTGAATTTCAGAGGATACGTAGGGCTGGAAGTAAAAATGTGTGTGTCATTACCATATTAATGGTATTTAAAGTTATATGCTGGATAAAAACCTGAAAAGTGACTGTAGACAGAGAAGAAATACAGTCCAGTGTCTCAACCTTAGAACACTTCAATATTTATATGTCAGAAAGATGAGAAAGAATGACCATCCAGTGAGACAGGAAGATAGCTAAAAATATTCATGAGGCCAAAGGAAACAAGTACTTCGGGAAGAGTGGACTCACCTTCTCTTCTTAATAAAATGAAGACCAAAGCATGACTCTTAGATTGGGCAATGTGGAGGTCATGAGACTACTGTAAGCAGTAGTTTCAGGGAAATGGTAAGCAAAAACAAAAAAATAACAAATAAAAAACCTGACTGGAATGAAGTCAAGTGAGACCATGTAAGAAAAACAAAGACGGTACATATAGACAACTCTTCCTTGGAGTTTTGCTGTAAGGAAAGCAGATTTGCTATGGTGGCAGTTAGCTACGAGGTGATGTGAGGACAGGGGAGTATTTTTTTTTTAATGAGAGAAATTATAACCTCTTTGTATGATGATGTAAATGATTTGATAAAGATAACAAAAATGGGTGACTCTGTAAAGAGAAGAGACAATTGTAAAAGTCATCTTGCATGTGTAAGTAAATGAGTTGTAATCGAGAGAATAAGAGGAGTACTTGGTATATAGTAGGAATATCAATGATTCATCATACAACAGGAAGAAAGGCAGGGTTATTGATAGAGATGTAAGAAGGTTAGTACAACTGATGGTGGGAGAATGTGGAATTCTATTTTCTACTTGCTTCTATTTCCTTAGAGAAATAGAAAGAAAGGGCATCAGCAGACAATAAAAAAGGAGGAAAAGATATAAAATTGTCATCAGGTAGGAGAGTGGATTAACTAGCAAAACATAATAAAATTGCTGGGCATCATTAATTTCCTACTTTAGGTAAATGTCATTCATATAAAAAATCAAGGTCAGACATCACATGTATTTTTTCCCACTAATTCTCAGGTGCTCTCTTGCAGGTTGGCATAGAGTTGATGGACTAAATTTATCCAGGGTTGAAATTATGCCAGGTAAGCACAGTGTAAAATGAAGGACATAGATCTTTGGAACATTATTTCCAAAATAATGATTATACCGTGTGATACAAGTTGCAATAATAAGTAATCACTGAAAAATCATTTGATTAGTATAATGAGAAGTTTATTTCTCATTCATGCAATGTCCACAGCAGGTGTCCTTGATCAGCATAAACCATCTTCCACTAGATTGTAAGTCTATGAGAGCAGAGATCCTTTTATTTTTAAACACTACTCCAATCCCAGATCCTCTAACAGTGCCTGAACATGACAGGTTCTCAATAAACATATAAAACCCTAACTCACTACAGATAGTCTTTATTTTAAATAAATTGAAGGAGAACAGTCTAGATTTACATATAAATTATAGCATCAACTTTTTCTTTACATCAGACTTTCCCGAATTATTTTTTATCATAAACTTTTCATTGGGTACTTCAGAATTTAAATGCGAAGATTTTATGTGTGTTCTAAAACATATTGCACTATGCAATATATATATATATATATTTCATATATATATATAGGAAAACATCTCAAAATTACAGTTCCTGTAGCTGGATCACAAGACTAATCTTCACATTATTGAAAGGAAGAGGTAAGAGTCAAAAATGGAAAATTAAGACTCTTGTAAAATGCCCGGCACATACTCAAACATGAAAAAAAAAAAAAAAAACTCATTGTAATTTTAAGTTGACAAAAGTAAAACCAGAAATTTTAAAAACTCTGTACATAAAGTAGAAGTTTTATTTGCTTTAGAAGAAATAGTAAGAATTAAATATAAACCCATTGTGAATTTTAAAGCCAATCAAAGATAAAACAGTACTTAGGGAAGAATGAATATAGGGGTATTGGAAAGAGATGTGTATTCCTTTTGCTGGATCCTGCCTTTTTATCAGATTTTATCCTCTGCTTGTGAGAAAGAACATGATTAGAGTTATTATTTTTTTAATTCAATTACTTCTCATATCAGGTGGCAAAGCTTCTGGCTCTTTTTTTCACAGGAGAATACCAAAAATATTCAAAGGATCTGATTAAATTGACAGTTTCAGTTCCCTTTTTCCAAGTGATCTCACAAAGAATGTGAGATTTATTTCATTGAAGTTTGAAAAATTGCTCACATCAGTTAGGTTTATTTGAATACAAGCAACAGAAGCAGAAATACCAAAAGTAAAGGAGGGTTAATAATTATTTTATAGCATATGGAGATAGTTCAGAGACTTGAAAGAAAACCAGGCCTTTAAAAGAACAAAATCCAGGGCAGCTTTGAGGACATAGGTAGCAGTGACTCCTTTTTCTTTTCTTTTTTTCTTCTTTTTCTAAAATTCTGAGTTTAAATCATTAGCGCATTCGTATTTTACAGAATAAATGTGGTCACATATTACTCTGCTTTAACAACTACCCTTATTTACTGAAACATTTGGTTGCATTACTTTGACATATTCTGAACAGTTTATTGCTCACTTCATATGCATTTTTATCTGTTAATTGTTGTCATGTAAAGATACAGATATTTGATCTGCGGTATATTTACCATGAACACTATATAATGGGACTGAGTGACAGCTATGTGAGCTACTGGAAAAGGATCTAAAACAGAAAGCCATAGAATTATGCTAATTCAAGGCAATGAAACAATGTTTGGAATGCCTGGCAGGAATGTGTCAAGGGACTTGAGCAGCTCATTATTTCGGTAACTTCAGAGACTGCATTGCTAAAAAAAACATATCTGTTTAAAATATGCATAACTAGTTGCTTTCCTTTGACTACCATCTAATCAGTCCAGACATTTTGAAGTGGTAAAAAAATCATTGCCAGGAATACTTTTCTCACGCAGAAGAACAAGTAGTCACATTATACTGCATTCTGTTTTCATAATCAAGCAACCCTTTTTTCATGTTACCCAATGCAATCGCAAAGTTTATTGGCGATTTAATTATAGTTTAATTAAAGTTTAATTATAGTATTGCACACTCTCTCTCAGCACATACTTTAGCTTTGGGCAAAAAGTTGCATGTGCTATCACAGAGAAGGTTTTTGAACTGAGTCATTAACTGTATTCTCAGTTGTACCATTATCAACCTCGTTTCATCACTTAAATTTAAAGTGTTTATATACATTTCTATGAAGTATTCTTTCTTTGTATGGTTGGATTTAAAGAAAAGATTTATGTGAGTGATTAATTTAATATTTCCCTTAAAACATTCTGTTGCTTTACAGCTAATGATTGAATTTGACAAATGTACACTGAGAAACCTGCTTAAGAACAGAAGCACTTTGGAAACCTTATCTGACAGTCACGGAAGCTTGAGTAGCAGATATAGGAGACAGTTACTGCCTGTTCAGCATACATCTTTGAGATGATTTGATCTACGCGATACCTACCATGATCACTGTGTAATGGAGATTTGCTTCGAACCAATAAGTATCTAAAAAAAAGCTCCATGACTCCATGAATGGTTTTGAGTAGGAAAACAAATTAAATATCTAGAACTACTTATTTTTGTTACTAAGTAATTCAGTTATTCCAAAAGTTTCATTTTCGATATTATAACCAGGGAATTTATTTCTGTCATGTGTTAAAGCTTAGATATTTAAAGAAGTAAATTAACATTTGTTGAAAACCAGATATTATACTGAGAACATAAGAGTATTTGAAAAGTGCTTTGTTTTGTCTATGAATTTATTCTGCTGAGGAACCTTCCTGAAGGAACTCCTAAAAATAAGTGAGGGTATTATTCTCATACTCCAGATCTAAACAGTTCAGTCCCTATACCTGTAAGGCTGGCAAATTATAGACTCTTGCTGAATTGCCTCAACTCTGAATTACCTTATGAAAATGTACTAATAAACAGCTTCTAGGAATAGGAACTAAAGTAACAACACTCCTGGAGTTTGTCTTGTGCATCTTTTAGTATTTTCACCCCACCCATCATGTGAACTTATCTTAGGAAACTATAGAAAGCACACGAAGAAAGTGATCTATGTGAACATGAAGGTGAGTGCCATTTTGCTTTCCTTGCAGCTGGAAATTTACAAACACAAATAACAAAGCAAAAAAAATTTTTTGTATAGCTTCTCATAAAGTTTAATTCTTCCTCTTAATTTCCTAAATTCCTAAAGAAGGTTTGTACTCAAACAGTAATTTTCAACTGGCATAATAAGGGTCTAATGATTACCCTTGACCTGTTTTTAAATAAGAAAGCAAAACAAATACTAACTTTGAAGTGGCATTTGATATAAAAATATCTCAGTCACTTCTTACAAATTTGGATGGCTACTATAACATTGCTATGAAGTTTAATGGACATTATACATCTCTCAAATCTTCATCACAGTACTTTTCAAATGTTCTATTTTTTTCCCCAAACATATGACAAAATATGTAGTAATGGTGTTGAGACTGTCAGCATCAGCAAAGTTTGTTGCTCACAGTTACAACAAATGTGCTGTAGCTTTACTGACAAATTGATGCCATTTATTTTCATTCATTGCTTCATCTAGCAACCTTGTGAGGAAAATTACATTGCCTGTTACAGCACCATGTGGCATTTTCTCAGAGAAAGAAGAATTACCACTGATTAGTGTTTCTTGGTGGAAGTGAGTAATGTCCTCAAAACTATGCAATGTCATATTCTGCAGAAACTACTAGAAAGAATTTTTTGGAAGAGACTTGAATATTTGTGAACACTGTAGATGTCTGAATTTCTAGAAATATCTGAAATAAATAATTAACAAAGGCTCTATTTAAATATTTATATTCTAAAATTCAAGAGTAAAAGGGTGTCTGTGATCTGAAATAAAGATTATCTAAAATTAATGTCCTCTCTCTAAATACATATCCACATAAAAAGGTGCTTAATTGTTATAAAAGTAGCCTAATCATTTAAACAAGCTAATTATAGAATAAAATGATTGTCTTTTATTTGAAATTAATTGTTTAATGTATTTAACCAAATTAGCAATTCCAACGGTTTTGTCTTGCCAGAATTTCAAAATATAGCTTTGTTTCTATATTCTCTTCTACCATAGTCACCATACTCTCTATTATCCATTTATTACTAGAAAAAAAAAAACAAAACTTTTTTTGAGGAAAATATGTCAAAGTTTTTTTTTGACATAGTTTGTCTTGAACAATAACTAATATATAGTTGAGGCAGAACTTGTATCATCTAGACCTGCAGTTTAATGCCCTTCACCTTATACATAAGAGATTTCTGATTTTTCCGACCATAAACTTGTTATAATGACCCTTCAGGGAAATGTTTAAAAAGCAAATTTCTTGCCACCCTTTTTTGAATTAATACATGCAATAAAGTGCACAATCATTAAGTGTACAGTTTGATGGTTTTGGACAAATAACCATACTCATTAGTGACCACCTAGATCAATATAGAGAGATTTTTGATACCCCAAATAGTTCCTTTATACCCCTTAGTCAACCTCTAACAGAGTTAACAACTATCTTGACATCTGTCATTACAAATTATTTTTTCCTGTTCTTGAATATAATAAAGAAAATCATGTAGCATGTACTTCTTTGTGTCTGACTTCTTTAACTACACATAATACGTGAGTTTCATTCATGATGTAGTATTTATTAGTAGTAGTTCATTTCTTTTCATTACTGAGTAGTATTCCATTCTATGGTTATACCACAATGTATTTATCCATTCCCAAGTTAGTGAACATTTCAGTTGTTTCTAGTTTTTCCTATATGAATAAAATGCTATAGACACATTGATAAATGTCTGTTAATCGACATATATACGCATTGTTATTTGATGTATTTCTACAAGTAAAACTGTTAATCCATAGGGAAGGTTTTTCTGTTGTTTTTTTTTTTCCTTTGTTTCATTTTGTTTTTTTAGGACTAGGAGCTTTTTAAAAATTTATTTTAATTAGTTTCAACTATACAGTGCATTGGTTAGATGTTTATATAGTTTATAAAACGATTCCCCTAATTGTTCCCGTGCTTCTTTGGTTTACCACCTAGCCAATATATTAATGCTAACTAAATTCCCTATGCTGTGCTCCCCATCCCCTTCACCATCTATCAACTACTAATTTGTACTTCTTTAACCCTTCACCCCATTCTCCCAGGCTCCCAACCCTCCTTTCCCTCTGTCCATCACAGAATTGCCCACTATATTTGTGAGTCTGTTTTTGATTAGTTTGTTCTTTTTGTTCCTTGGATTCTGCATATAAGTGAAATCACATGGTATTTATCTTTCTCTGTCTGACTTATTTTACTCAGCATAATAATGTCTACGACCATCCATGACATGGCAAATTATATCACTTCATTTTTCTAATGGCTGAGTAATATTCCATTATATATATGAACCATAACTTCTTTATCCAATTGTCTGTTGATGGGCACTTAGGTTGCTTCCATATCTTGGTTATTGTAAATTGTGCTGCCATAAATATTGGGATGCATAGATCTTTATGAATTATTGTTTTAGTTTTCTTTGGATAAATACCCAGAAGTGCAATTGCTAAGTCAAAAGATATTTCCATTTTGAATTTTTTGAGAAAACTCCATACTGTTTTCCATAGCAGTGGTACCAATTTGCAATACCACCAAAAAGAAATTATTGGTAGCAATATCAGAGAGCTTACAGCTTGCTCATGTTTTCTTCTAGAAGTTTTATGGTTTTGGGTCATACATTTAAATCTTTAATTTGTTTTGAGTCTGTTCTTGTATATGATGTAAGAAGGTGGTCCAGATTCATTTTTTACATGTATCTTTCCAGTTTTCCCAGCAACATTTGTTGAAGAGTCTGTTTTTACTCCATTGTTTATTCTTGCCTCCTTTGTCATAGATTAAATGAGCATATAAGCATGGATTTATTTCTGGGCTTTCTATTTTGTTCTATTGATCTACATGCTTGTTTTAATTCCAATACCTTGCTGTTTTGATTACTTTGCCTTGCAGTATAGTTTCATATCATGTAGTGTGATACCTCCAACTTTGTTTTTCTTTCATAAGATTGTCATGGCTCTTCGGGGTCTTTTATGGTTCCATATAAATTTTAGGATTATTTGTACTAGCTCTCTGAAAAAATGTCATTGGTATTTTGATAAGGATTGCATTGAATCTATAGATTGCTTTGGGTAGAATTGCCATTTTAAGGATGTTGATTCTTCCTACTCATGATCATGGCATATGCTTCTATTTATTTGTACCTTCTTCAATTTATTTTTCAATGGTATAGTTTTTTAAAAACAGTTTTATTACTTTCCTGGTTAATTTAATTCCAGGTATTTTATTTTTTTAGTGCAATTATAAATGAGTTTTTTGAAATTCTTTTTCTGAAAATTCATCTTTGGTGTATAAAAGTTTAACTGACTTCTGAATATTAATTTTATAACCTGCTACTTTACTGAATCTATCAATCAGTTTTAACATTTTTTTTTTATCTTGGTGGAATCTTTAGGACTCTCTATAGATAGTATGCCATCTACTAAACTGAAAAATTTACCTCTTCCTTTCTAACTTCGATGTCTTTTATTTCTCTATCTTGTCTAAAAGCTATAGCTAGGACTTCCACTACTATGTTGAATAAAACTGATGAAAGTGGGCATCCTTATTTTGTTCCTGCTTTTAAGGAAAATGCTTTTACCATTTCTCCATTGAGTATAAAGTTAGCTGTACATTTGTCATATATGGCTTTTACTAGGTTGAGTTATGTTCCCTCTATTCCCACTTTGCTGAAAGTTTTTATCATAAATGGATGCTGGACTTTGTCGAATGTTTTTTCTGCATTTATTGGTATGATCATATGATTTTTATTTTCAATTTGTTATATGGTGTATCACATAAATTAATTTGCAAATATTTAACTAACCTTGAATTCTAGAAATAAATCTAACTTGATCATGGTATATGAGCTTTTAAATATATTGCTGAATTCAATTTACTCATATTTTGTTGAGTATTTTTACATCAATGTTCATAAGAAATATTGGTCTATAGTTTCCCTCCTCCTCCTCCTCCTCCTCCTCCTCCTCCTCCTCCTCCTTCTTCTTTTTCTACTTCTTCTTCTTCTTCTTCTACTTCTTTTGTACTGTCTTTGTCTGGTTTTGGAATCAGGGTAATGTTGACCTTGTAAAATTAGCTAAAAGTCTTCCCTCCTCTTGAATTTTTTGGAATAGATTGAGAAAAATAGGTATTAATTCTTCTTTGAATGTTGGTAAAATTCACCTATGAAGCCATCTTGTCCAGGAGTTTTGTTTTTTGGGAGTTTTTTTTATTACTAATTTGATTTTGTTGGTAGTAATTGGTCGGTTTAGATTTTCTGTTTTTTTTCTTGACTCAGTCTTGGGACAGTATCTGCTTTTAGAAATGTTTATGTTTCTTCCAGAGCATTTAATATGTTGACATTTATTTTCTTGTAGTATTTCTTATAATCCTTTGTATTTCTTAGGAGTCTGTAGTTGCTTCTCTTTTTCATTTCTGATTTTATTTACTTGGGCCTTTGCTCTTTTTTTTTCTTGATGAATCTGGGTAAAGGTTTATCAATTTTGTTTATCCTTTTAAAAAAAACAGCTATTGGTTTCAATGATATTTTGTACTATTTTTTTAGTCTCTTTTTAATTTTTTTTTTCCACTCTGATCTTTATTGTTTCCTTGTACTCACTCTGGGTTTTCTTAACTTTTTTTCCTAGTTCTTTTGCGTGTAAGGTTAGATTATTTATTTGAGCTTTCCATGTTTCTTGAGGTAGGCTTATATTACTATGAATTTCCCTCTTAGGACTGCTGTCACTACATTTTATAGATTTTGAGTTGTGTTTTCATTCTCATTTGTCTCTAGCTATCTTTTAATTTCTTCCTTGAACTGACTGTTAACCCATTCATAGTTTAGTAGCATGCTAGTTAGCCTCCGTGTGTTTGTATAGTTTCTGGCTTTTTCTTGTAGTCGATTTCTAGTTTCATACCACTATGGTTAGAAAAGACAGTTCATAAGATTTTAATTTTAAATTTGTTGAGACTTCTTTTGTGTCCTAACATGTGGTCTAGTCAGGAAAATATTGCATGAGCACCTGAGAAAAATGTATATTTTGTTGCTTTGGGTGAAATGCTCTGAAAATATAAATTAAATCCAACTGGTCTAGCTTGTCATTTAAGGGTGCTGTTCCTTGTTGATTTTTTTTTCTTTTCTGGAAGATCTGTTCATCAGTGTCAGTGGAGTGCGAAAGTCCCCTACTGTGAATGTAAAACTGTCAATCTCTCCCCTTATGTCAGTCAATAATTGTTTTATTAATTTAGGTGAACTTTGGTTGTGTGCGTGTATATATATATACTAGGGTTATGTCCTGTTGTATTGATCCCTTTATTATTATGTAATGTTCTTCTTTGTCTCTTATTATAGCCTTTGTTTTAAAGTCTATTTTCTCTGATATTAGTATTGTTATCCCAGTTTACTTAAATTTCCATTTGTGTGAAATGTCTCTTGCCACCCCTTTACTTTCAGTCTGTGTGTGTCATTTGATCTGAAGTGGGTCTCTTATAGGCAGCATATATTGGGTCTTGTTTTCTTGTCTATCCATCTACCCTATGTCTTTTGTTTGGACCATTTAATCCATTTAAGTGTAAAGTGATTATTATTAGGTCCTTAGTTATTGCCATTTTATTACTTATATTTATGACGTTCCCCCACTACTTCCTTTTATAGAGAATTCCCTTAACGTTTCTTGCATTTTTGACTTGTTGATGATTTATTCCTTTAGCTTTTTCCTGTATTAGATGTTCTGTATCTCTCCTTCAGTTTTAATTGATAATGTTGCTGGGTGAGTGGTCTTGGTTATAGGTTTTTGTTTTTCATCACTTGAATATTCTGTGTCAATACCATCTGACATGCAAAGTTTCTGTTAAAAAAATCAGCTGATATTCTTATGGAAGTACCCTAGTAACTAACTATCTGTCTTTCTCTTGCTGTTTTTAGTATTCTTCTTTGCCTTTAATCTTTGGATTTTAATTATGATGTGTCTTTGTATGGGTCTGTTTGGTTCCTCTTGTTTGGGACTTTTTGTATTTCCTGGACTTATATGTTTATTTCCTTCATCACTTTATGAAAGTTTTCTGTCATCATTTCTTCAAATAGATTCTCAATTTCTTGCTCTTTGTTTTTTCCTTGTGATACCCCTATGATATGGATGATGGTAAGTTTGATGTTGTCCCAGAAATCTCTTAAAAATTTTCTCATTTTTTTTTAAATTCTTTTTTTTTCTTTTTGCTGTTCAAATTGGGTGTTTTTCTGCTCCATTATATTTCATCTCACTGCTTCAGTCCTTCACTTCATCTAATCTACTGTTGATTCCTTCTAGTGTATTCTTCATTTCAGTTATTGTATCCTTTATTTCTGACAAGCTATTTTTATGGTTTCTATATCCTTTTTTACACTTCCTGTCTCTCTGTTGAACTCCGCACTGAGGTCATCTATTCTCCTCCTAAATTTATTGAACATCCTTATAACTAGTGTTTTGAACTCTCTTGTTGGTTTTTGCCTCCATTGAATTTAACGTTTTTTTTTTTTTTCTTGAGTTTTCTCCTGTAGTTTTATTTGTGGAATGGTTCTCTGTTTTCTCATTTTAGTTGCCTCTCTGTTCATTTCTATATATTAAGAAGATTTGTTGCATCTCCAAGCCTTGGCCAGGTGGCCTTATGTAGTAAGTGTCCTGTGTGGCTCAGTGGCACAGTATCCCTGATCACCTGCACCAGGTGCTCTGAACTTATTTCTTCTGTGATTGTGTACTCCTGCTGTAGCTAAGCCTTGATTGCTGTTAGCACACCAGTAAATGGGACTGACTCTTGGGCTGACTGGCTATCCAGATTGGCCATGCTCACAGTATATGAGCAGCTGTGTGGAGGTTTACCCCATAGAGTGGTATTAGCCCCAGCAGCATCATGTAACTGCTGAGACCACCCTTTGTGTGTGCCATTTATAGGGCTAGTCAAGTGGTACTCTATTGTGGTCTGATGCCAACCTTTGGGTGTATTTGCTCTGTAGCCCCTTGGGAGTGGCTCCAATGTAGGCCAAGTTCAGCCACTGCCTTTGATTGCTTGGAGTTACCTAGTGGGAACTGCAAAGAGATCCATGGATGGTTGCTACCTATACTGGACCTGGAGGCAAGTGGGAGAGACAACGCTGCAAGCTGAAGTCAGTTACACCCAGTACTCAGCCTGGGGTAGCTTAGCAAAAGGACCAGTGCACCTCGAAGCCTGAGGCTGCCTGTAAGCTGCCTATATAACTATGCATATGGAAGAGCCTTTGGGTGATACGTGAGTTAGGTGAGGTGGGGACCCTGTGAGTCACCAGGGTAAAGCTAGTGAATTTCACTTGGCCAATGCAGAGGCAGGTTTTATTCCAGTACTGAATTTTGTGGCTTCCTGTGACATCTCATATTGTAGCAAGTCCAGTCTCTGTCCATTTCAGGCACTCAGACCCCTGCAATCTGCTTAAGAAATACTGAAGCCTTGGTTGGCATTAGTGGCTCACCACCAAAAGTCTACCCTAAAAAGTGTGGGCCATGCATGGGCCAAGTTAGCTGTGGGCTGCTGCCTGCCATTAGATGTGTGGCCCAGGAAAGGTGCAGTGTGGGGCTGGCTACCCTGCAACTGACCTGCTGTGGGCATCTTGTGGGCTGAGCGGGGTGATACCAGAGAGGAACATGGGCTAGAGCAGGCTGATTTTACCGGACCAATGAAACTTCAGAATTGTAAGTGCAGAGTGAGGGCTCAACACAGGCAAGATGGAGCCTACTTGTAGACTGCCCTGGAGGGGCACCTGGCAAAGAAGCAATGGTGGCTGTCCCTTTGGGCCTTTTTCTGGTGCCATGCAACTCAGTCTTTCTATGTATGTTTTTTGTACCTCCAAAATGCCCACCCTCTGCCAGAGTCCAGGGTCTACAAGCCAGTATGTCTGTGCTTTAAGGCCCTTTAAGGGGACATCTAGGTTTTCAGGTGCCTCCTGTCTCAATCAGATTGCCTGCAGAGTTTCCTTTGAAAAGTCTGCTGTTAGTCTGAGTACCTATGCCCTGTTTTTTAGTTCACCAGTCCTTTTTTATGCATCATTTAGTCTGTTGTTGAAACCCTCTATATATTTTCCAGTTCAATTATTGTATTCTTCAGCACTATGACTTTTGATTGTTACTTTATTATATTTTCTATCTGTTTGTTGAAGTTTTCACTGAGTTCATCCATTCTTAGAGTTTTTGAGAATTTTATGACCATTGCTTTAAACTCTTTATCAGGAAAATAACTTATCTCCCTTTAATTAAGGTGTTTTTAAAATATTTTATTTTATTTTATTATTGAAACACATTCTTCTATTTCTTTACTTGATTCTCTGTGTTGATTTTAATGCATTAATTAAATAGCCACCTCTCCCAGTCTTGAAGGGTTGGTCTTGTGTAGGAGATGCACCTTATCATTCAACCCTTACCATTTAACTCTTCCTAGTGTGGTTGTTATTCAAACCTTTGTGATTGTCTAAGAAGCTTATTTTATTAAAAAAAAAATAAAGAAAAAAAACTGCTAATAGTTGAGGGTGTACCAAGACCATTTAGTGTCCCAAACATGAGGATCTCAGTCTAAATTCAGGTTTATTGAAAGTAAAACCTTCATGTAGCAGCTTTTAAAGATTACAAATATATGAAGTCCTGGAATATTGAAAGCATAAGTCCTACTGGTCACTAGATTCAGGCAATCTGTAGGGTGGTAGTTGTAAAAATTGTGACTCTACATAGTGTATAAGTTTATTTCTGGGAGATACTGATAAACCCCAGCAAAGCAGAGGGAGAACACAAAGATTGCATCCCCCAACCCACATTCCCTGAGAGCACCTCTGTAGTCTCACCCCAAACCTACCACAAAGCTGAAGCTACAGAAAAATAAAGTAGACCTCTTTTAAATAAAAGCTAGGGGTTATGTTCTAGTCTGCTGTATGTGGAGTGCCTTGGAGATAGTAGCCTGCCATGAACTGTCTCTCTAAGTGTTATGGTCTCATGGGAGCAAGAAATTCAACCCCACTCCAGCCATCAGGACCAGGTGATCAAAAGGTATCTCCGTGATGGCAGTGACAAAAAACAAGGCAGTAGACATAAAGACTTGGGAACCACACACATATGAGAGCTTCTCTCCAATAGATGATGGCATTTTGGAGTGCAGCAGAGGAATAGCATGAAGATAATCCCTGTCCTCTTAGGTCTCAAGAAAGATTTACAGCCAGCTCTTATATATTTAATTATAAGCCTTATTTTTAGGCTTCAGTTATGATAATAAACTAATAAGCTTTTTCCACAAAAAGACTGAGCTCCTGTGTCTGTTTCCTTTTGCTGTGCCTTGGAGATGGTAGCTGTTTAGAACTCTTTCTCCTGTAAGACCTATGAGAATAAGCACCACTAGCTACCAGAGCCAGCTGACGTAGAGTTTCCCCTTAGCAGCAGCAAATATCATAGCACACAGCTCCTTTCTGGAAAATACTGGTGATCTGGAGCAATGAGGAGAAAGAGCACACAGATTGTTCCCTGGTCAACATTATCTGAGAGCACCTATGAAGCCCCTATAAGTGTGCTAAAGCAGAAACCTGCCCTTCAGACCAAAGCTTTTGGATGAGCAAATGGCCTCTTTTTCAGAATAACTGGGAGTGTGTTTCAGTCTGCTATCTATGCAGTGCCTTGGGAGTGGTATTCTTCCAAGAACTGTCTCTCCAAATGTTACAGTCCCAATGGGACCCAAGACTGCAAGCCTTGCCCTAGCTTCTAGAGAAGCATTCCTGAGTGGCAGCCACAAAAAAATGGGTCACCACACGTAAAATCTGAGGCACCAGATGTGTATAGAAGACCAACTCAAGGAGATTATGTTGCTCTGGAGTGTGGCACAAGGAGAGCACAAAGATGGCACCTACCAGCTGGAGCATGGCAGAGGGGGCTTGCAAAGATGACAAAAAAAAAGAAAGAAAAGAAAAGAAATAAGAAAGAGTAAAACAATAATAATAAATTAAAGAAAAAATAGAAAAAAAAAAACCGATGGTATCTGTCAGCTTTAGCAAGGCAGAGGGAAAGCAGGAAGATGGCACCTAACAGTCTCCATCCCTAGAAGATACTACTCCTCATACCAGTGCTCTAAAATTAACAAATTAGTCTCTTTAACACAAAGTATGGGCGCTTTTCATAGGGATGCTTCTATTCTGGGCCCTATGGCAGGTGAGTCTGCGTGTGAGGTCAGGTAGGAGCTCCAGGTTTGAGGTTTCCTCTCAATTGTTGAGGTTTTTGATGAGAGTGTGTCTCAGTATTTCTTACTCACATTGGTATGTTTTCCATCTTGTTCGTCCAATGTGAAGGGTTCACTCAGCCAGTTTTCTAGCTTTTCTTCAGAGAAAATTGTTCTATATGTAGTCATAGATTCAGTGTGTCTGTGGGAGGAGGTCAATTCAGGACCTCCCTGCATCACCATCTTAAACAGGAGGTTTTTCATATGTGTTCCTATCAAGGGTCAGGAAGATCCTTCTACTCCCATTTTCCTGACAGTGATTTATCATACCAACTATCTACTATGCACTTGTCATGATTGGGATGCATCAGTGGATGGAGCAACCATCCTTGCTCTACTATACCTTACATTCTAGCTAGAGGAGGCAGGAAAAAAAAAATACAGCAACATTTAACAAAAATAAGTGAATCAAACAGTATGTTAGATGGTGATAAGAAAAAAAAAGTAGAACAGGATAAGTAGTTTATGAATGCCAGGGGTGTGAGTGTCATTTAAATAAAAGCATTGTAATATTAAATAAAGTGTTAATGTTAAGAGATCATTAGAGAGAAGACCTGGAAAAAATGTGAATTAGCCAAGCAGATATCTTGTAGAAGAGATTTCAGGTTAGGGTAGGAGACCGGTCCTCTTGATACACTTCCTTGAGAAAGTATGAATTGGCAACGCTTTAGAGGAAAGCAATTTGTCAATATTTAAAAATAAATAAATAAAAATAAATGTGCATATAACTTTGACTCAATTTATTGAATGTTTTTTAAATTTTTATTTTAAAGGCATGGACACAATATAAATGTCCATCAATAGGGTTAAGTAAATAAATTATGATACGTTTGTAAAATAGACTACTATGAAGTAATTAAAAAGAATAAGAAAAATCTTGATATTCCCACTAAGAAACATCATCAGAATATATTTTTTATGGAATAAAATAGTAAAGTCAAAGGTCCATGTATAGAAGATTCTATTTGTGTAAAATAAAAAGATTGTATATATGATGACATATAGTATGTAGTATTTTATTGAAATGATAAAATGTTTATTTTTTCTAAGTAAGTAATAGTAGTTGATGTGGGATCACAGGGAATATTTTGCCTTTAATTTGTCATTGTACATCTTTTCATTTTGCTCAAATAATTTGTTGTAAATATACACTACTTATTTTTAAAATAAATATGTTAAATATTACACTTATTATTCTATCTGTTTTATCATGAACCTGTACCTTAATAAAGTGGTGTTTTTATAAAATTAGAATCTTTATGTTTAATTACACTATAGGAAAAGATAACTCACTTGCAATAGAAGTTTTAATATTACTAAAAAGCTTTACATTTTTTTAAAAAAAACTTTAAAGTAAATATTACCTTTGCAAAATTTAGTTTGTGTGCGTATACATACAAATAAGTAGAGATAGAGTGATTTGTTTTTTAGAGTTGGACACTGCTTAAGCTAGCCAATGCTTTTGCTACTACACCAAAATAATGATTTAGACCACTGATGTGTGTGTATGTATGTATGTATGTATATATATATATATATATATATATATATATATATTCAAACAAAGCCTAACTTGGAACCCTGATAATAAAACTGAAAAAAAATAAAAGAAATTGCTCTAGTCAAAGTGAATTTGAGGGACCAGAATTCCTGCATAATGAGCCTTTCTTACCTTCCCAGGTTTCAATTATAAAAATGATTTTAAAAGGTGTTCAAATATTTTCTGGTTTAACCTTTGATTATTTAAATTAAATGAAAAGAGAAAAAATAAAAACATTCCTTGGTCTTCTATACCTAAATGCTAAGATAGAGACAAAAAACTACAATGGCTATAAAAAAATGCTATATAAAATTAGTGTGGAAGCTTAGCAGAGGATGGAATTAAGTCTTTGGTAGAACATATTTTTCCCTATTTTTTTCCCTATTTTCCCTATTTTTTTCTAAGTAAACATTATTTTCTTCAATATGATTTATAAAGAAGGATAACAGGTTAAGCTTGTTCTAAGTTGTATTTTTTCTTGCTCTTACTGTTTTAAGTCTTTCTACCATCAGCTTATTTATTGTGAGTAAAAATGTGACTTCTGATTTGCATTTTATTAAGTTGTGCATTATAGGAACACCAGATGGAGTCATAGTGGCCTTTATTTCATATTCTGCATGTATTTTCTGTGCAGTTATCCTCTTTAAACTCTTCAGGGTATAATAGGCCACTGATCTAAACACAGAGATGGCTGAACTACTCTGTTTCAGGGCAATATCATTGTCTGACAATAGTTTTAAGAAAGCCATGAAATTATGCAACATACATAGAGCGAGGTCTATTTTCCTTTTACCAATATCCATGTATATTAGGGTTTTTGCACCTTAAGCTAGCGTATGCCACTGAAATCAGTAGGTATATGGATGCTTCCAACTTAGCAAAACTTGGAGAACATCAAAGCCCTTCTACCCCTGGCCTCCCCAGGAAATCATATACGTTTCTACTCCTCTTCCCTCCTCCTCTTCCATCTGTTCACGTCCCTTCCTTCTCCTCTACTTTCTTCTTTTCTCCCTCCTCCTCCTCCTTTTCTATACTCTCATCATCTCCATGAAAGAGAGGATGTTTCTAATTTGCCATTGACTTAATTATACCTTAAATTAATATATTATTGCTTATACAAGGAAATATAAACAATATTAAGGTCTGTAAGTCCACTATTCTCTGGATACATTTCACACGTATTTTTTAAAGTGGTTGAAAATCTTGTGGAAATTATATCTTAACAGAAATTTGCCTGTAGCTCATATGTCATTTCTACATTATAATATGGCACAGCCTTTTTAATAGCTTTATTATATAGAACTAAAATACTTATTATTAAAAAACATTTTTGCATATTATTTGGAACTTGACATTTTATCTAGATAAGAAATATCTGTGTGAAATAAGAGGATATTTTAAGAAATATAAAGTTTATAATTGCCTCTGTATATGCAGCAAAAGTCTTTATGACTCTGTCTTAACCCTGTTAATATACAAGAAAACTTTTTACTTCTACCTGAGTGCTTTAAAAGGCTTCCCCCTGAGCTTTCAAAGAAAAGGAATGTTATCACAGTAATTGGATAGTCTGTGACAACATGTTATAATTTCTTTATTTTATGATTCTTAATGTAGAAAAAATGAAATCTCAGTGTGTTGAATTCAGTTGCCCTGACAAAGTTAATTGCTCCTCAAGAGATGCCAACTTTAGAATGTGCTTGCTGGGAGGTGAAAAAGAACAACCGCTGACTTAAGCATCTTATTTTCCAGTGAGTTAACATTTTTCATATAATTAGCCCCAGAGTTCTTTTTAGATTAACAGATCAACTAATAATATGTTGTTTTAAA
Source organism: Eonycteris spelaea (assembly GCA_003508835.1). NCBI lineage: Eukaryota > Metazoa > Chordata > Mammalia > Chiroptera > Pteropodidae > Eonycteris > Eonycteris spelaea. Next base: position 63,994 of record PUFA01000845.1, read on the forward strand.
AGAGGCAAACAACAGGAAAGTGGCAACATAACAGGAGCATGTTTAAAGGGCATAGTGTTGTTACAATAAACACATTTAAACAAAAGTGCCAGTTTAACCTTTACAAAAGTACATTTACCTTTTTCTGTACAATTCAAAATAAGTAGAGCATCAAGCTTAACATACAAAAGTTTTACATTTGTTTAAGTAACTTGTGTGGTTTATTAATAAGAGCTGATTTTGTATTCTCTTTCAGATTATATTTTACACATAATGAAAACAAATTTGCCAGACAAATTGGTATCTAGCTCCTGATAAAAGTGTGCTTGAGACAACTGATATTCTAGATGGTGTGTGGTACTGTCAAAATATTATTTTCTCTAGCCTTAATTTCCTATTATCTAACCCTATTACCAAGTAAATCACCCAAAAACCTATATACTTGAACCCTAATACTATAATCACCATAAAAATGATTACATTGACCTGTAATTTAATATTATTATCACAGTTCTTATTTAGAGTTACTAAAAAATGTATCTATTTGACAGTCCTAGCTATAGTTTTTGAAAACAGAATTGATGACACATCCTTAATATCCAATGCTCTATGCTGAACTCTTGCAATAAATATATTTTTAAAGTAACTGGCAAAAGAAAAAAAGTTCTTTATCTTACTCTAGTGTTATGCTTCATTTAATTGGCTAATAAGAGGTACATAATCTGACACATTTCAAATTTTTGGGGTGAGCAGAGTATGAATAATAGTAACAAAATCTATATTGAAGATATTAATTACATATTAAACATTTGAAGATAGATCAAATTTATGTGATACATTTATTTCAGAGTTGGATTTGGAGAAACAGAGAGAGTCATGGTTTAGGCTGAATGTTAAAGTAACAAACAATTATTAAATAATTAGAGCAATGATCAAAATATCCAGATAAGCTCATCACTTTTAATCTTCTTAATTACTTCATTTTTAATGAAACTTAAATCTACCAACTGTCCATGTAGTTAATTCTGTGATAACTGACCTCTATTACATACAGTACTCATTTTACCCCACAACTCTGTAATCTCTTCTCTCTCCCTAAAATTGTTTAACAAACAGAACTAACAGCATAGCGTTTGTGGTCACAAACTATAGATACCCAAAAAATTACAAAACTGAGAGTTAGTTCTACAGTTGGTTCAGCTCAAAGCAGTTGCGTGCAGGGAAATGTTTAACTAAAACAAAAAACTTTCCAGAAGTATAGTTCTGGTTTGTAGTGTTCCTGATTTCTGTGGTTCAAATACTTTCTTCATGGCTAATTCCAAGTTACGATTATGTCTCCGGTCAGTGAACACAGAATTGGAAAGAGATGAATGCAGTTGACACTCTGGCTTCAGCATACCACTGAACCAAAGTGATCACCATTTAATCCAGGCAGTCCTATGACAGTCAACAGATAGTGGCTGCTTGGCAGCTTGTTAAACTGTTCATATCTTTGCAATTGTGTTTTTTTTCCATCTAACTGAGCTCTTGTCACAACCTATGCTAATGAATTTTAAGTTATTTGTAGAGGAAACTTAACTGGTTCATAATACTATTTGTATATTCAGACATCCTGCCATTGAAGGTCATTAAGCAACCATTCAGCATTTCCTTTTAAACGTACTCATGTAAACCTGCTTTTGCTTTTCTTTAAAAGCTCATGTAGTACTTTCTGACATCACACATATTGAAGTATGTAGTTTGGCTTGATTTTGGAGGTTTTTTCAAGTGGTACTGGCTCTCACCTCATTCACTAGCACTTTATCATCTGCATAAGCAGAAACAAGTATTTTCCGGTTATTTAAACTTTCTTGTTACTACTTAGTCACATTTTGGTACATCTTATTTATTTGGCCCTTTGGAATCTCCAGTTTCTTCCTTTTCTTCTTTTAATTTGTTTTTTTTAACCTTTCTTTGCTTTATATGTACTATCTTTATCATTGACTCTCTTTATAAGAAACACTGATTATAATCTTTCTAATAATAAATAATATTTCAACTTAATACATGACATTACTGACCCACTACAGTTTATTGAATGCAAGGTAAGAGAAGTCGGGTTCAAATATCCTGTTAGCAATGTGCCTTGGATAAACTGTTCAAACCATTTGGACCTTATTTCTCTTACTTGTAAAATGCAAATAATATCTACCTTATCAGGTTGTTATAAGGATGATAGAATATGTGTATTATTCCTGACATAGTAGAAGAACTGAATAAATAACCAGAAGAAACAGTGATAGTATTGCAGTAAAGCTCACAATATATTATATTTAAGTAGTTGAAATAAATCTGCATTACATTATCTTTCAAAATATTTAATATTCCTTTTTCTTGGTCACTTATATTAACCTTAAGGATCTGTGTTGTGTGCTAGAACACTAGCAAGGGTTTGTGGTATATTTTTCTATGTAACCCCACTAGTAAAAACATTTCAAATTAATAAGTTTTTTAAGGATCTTAAGAATTCTAGGTAAGACATAAAGGGCACTTCCCAATCCTTTAATGTGGTACATGTTTGTCCCCAGCAAGTTGGATACTCTTAATTCACTACACTAATCACTCCAGCCCTAATTATACTGAAACACCACTGATTCTTGCACTGTGTATTCCCTTAAAATGAGAAGATATCCTCTTACCAGTTGTGTGAATAGTTGTAGTTTCTCCAAGATATATTTCTGAAATTTGGTTTTGATACCATGTATACTATTTTGTAGGTGACCCAACAGTGCTATACTAAATTAAGCAGGCCATTAGGGAGCCTGATATAGGGGTGAGACCTACTGTTGGTTTCGGAGCTTAAATATAATTAAAACTGGAGTTGGCTTCTTCCTTAGCTGTAAAACTTCTGTTCAGTTAGATTTCAGGCAATTTTCAATGATGATTGTTCTGTAGTTTTAGTTGGAATTTTGATATGGTCATGATGGAAGGCAAGCATAGCACCTACCTACTCTGCTATATTGACCGGAAATCCTTTATCTTTTTTATTTAGTTTTTAGCTCCAGAATTTTATTTGGCTGTTTTTAATTTTCAGTTTCTTTGTAAAGTGTTTATTTTGTTCATTGATTTTATTTCTGTTCATTATACTGCCAACCCTGAATTTTTCTTGCATCTCGAGCTTTTCTAGAACTGCAATCTTGAATTCTCTGTCATTTAAATCACATATTTTCTTGTCTTAAGTGTATTTTCTCATGATTTTCTATTTTCATTCTGAGTGCCTGTTACCTTGGTTGTTTATGGTATTTGATGGATTTTTTCCTCTTCTTTGACACTTATGGGAATGAACTCTGGGTTTTTTAAATTTTATTTATTATTTTCCCCATTCGATAAGCTCCTTTAAAAATATTTTAAAAAATATTTCATTAGATTCCAGTATACAGTACATTGGTTAGACATTTATGTATTTTATAAAATGATCCTCCTGGTTGCGCTTTCTCTCCTCTGGTTCTACACTAGGCATTACATTACAGGGAAAAACCAGTTGAGAGAGTAGAACAAGCAAGCCTACAGCAAGTCCTGAACTGAAAATAAAATCTTCAAAGTGATTTATTATTTTATTAATGACATGGTTTTTAAAAACATTTTCTAGGAAGCAGTTGAATGGCAAGTGTTATTTGCCTCAAAGAAGCCAAAATTTTCAATGTTATTAATTTTCTGGAAATATAAAAGTTTATAAATTACCTTAATTTGGGCAGGCCCTCAAAAACAACTTGCAAGACATCTACCATATATTTGATCCCTGTTACTCACGTTACCCTCCCCCAATTCCCCTATATTTGACCCCTTTTACGTTTTCCTTCCTCCTCCACCCATCCTCTGGTAACCACTAGTCAATTGTCAATGTCCCTGAGTCTCTGTTTGTCCTGTTCATTTGTTGCTTTTAGGTTTATACCCACATATAAGTGATATCATGTGATTTTCAACTTTTTCAGTCTGGATTATTTCACTTCACATGATTACCTCAAGCCATCCAGTTGTCACAAATGGCAGTTTTCATCTCTTCTTATGGCTGAGTAATATCCATTGTATATATGTACCACTGCTTCTTTAGCCAATCATCTATCATAGGATACTTACATTGCTTCCATGTCCTGGCACTGTGAATAATGCTGCTATGAACATCGGTATGCAAATATCTTTTTGGATACGAGTTTTCAAATCTTTGGAGTAAATACCAAGAGGATTGCTGGATCATATGGTAGATCAATTCTTAGATTTTTAAGGAAATCCATACTGTTTTCCATAGCAGCTGTACCAATTTGTGGTCCACCAGCAGTATGAGGTTTCTCTTCTCTGCATCCTCTCCAACATTTATTACTTGTCCTGTTGATTATAGCTATTCTAACAGGTGTGAGATGGTATCTCATTGTGGTTTTGATTTGCATTTCCCTAATAGCTAGTGATTGAGCATCTTTTCATATATTTGTTGGCCATTTGTATGTCCTCTAGGGAGAAGTGTCTGTTCAGGTCCTCTGCCCATTTTTTGATTGGATTGTTTGTTTTTTGTTGTTATTGAGTTGTATGAGTTCTTTGTATATTTTGGATATTAGGCCCTTATCGGAGGCATTGCTTGCAAATATATTTTCCCATTTGGATGGTTGTCTCTTTACCTTGTTGACATTTCTTTTGCTGAGCAGAAGCTTTTTAGTTTGATGTAGTCCCATTCATTTATTTTTGCTTTTACTTCCCTTGCCTTTGAGGTCAAATTCATAAAATCCTCTTTAAGTCCAAGGTCCTTGAGTTTAGTTCCTATGTTTTTTCTATGCATTTTATTGTTTCAGGTCTTATATTCAGGTCCTTAATCCATTTTGAGTTAATTTTGGTGTGGTGATAGACAACAGTCTAGTTTCATTCTTTTGCAGGTGGCTTTCCAGTTTTCCCAGCACCATTTATTAAGAGGCTTTCCTTCCTCCACTGTATGTTTTGGCTTTTTTGTCAAAAATTATTTGTCCATATAAATGGGTTTACTTCTGACTCTCGATTCTGTTCACTGGTCCATGTGTCTGTTTTGCTGCCAATATCATGCCGTTTTGATTACTGTCGCTTTGTAATATAATTGAAGTCAGGCAAAGTGATGACTCCAGCCTCATTCTTTTTCTCAGTATGGCTTTGGCAATTTGGGGTCTTTTCTACTTTCATCCAAATCTGATGATTTTTTGGTTCTATTTCTTTTAAAAATGCCAATGGGATTTTGATGGGATATAGCGTTAAATCTGTATAATGCTTTTGGTAATGAGGTCATTTGAACTATGTTGATTCTTCTAGTCCAAGAACATGGAATATCTTTCCATTTTTTTTGTGTCTTCTTCAATTTCTTTTAATAGGGTCTTACAGTTTCATTATATAGGTCCTTCACATGTTCATTAGATTTATTCCTAGGTATTTTATTCTTTCTGTTGCAATTGCAAAAGGAATTATTTTTTCTACTTCTTTTTCTGACTCTTTATTATTAGAATATAGGAACCCTGTGGATTTTTGAACATTGATTTTGTATCCAGAGACTTTACTGTATTTGCTTACTGTTTCTACTAGTGCTCTTGTGGAGTCTTTAAGGGTTTTTTTTATTATATATATATTGAGAAGAGACAATCATGCCATTCTCAAATAGTGACACTTTGATTTCTTCATTTCCTACTGGGATTCATTTTGAATCTTTCTCTTGCCTTATTGCATTCACTAGGACCTCCAATACTGAATAATAGTGGCAATAGTGGACTGCCTTGGATTGGTCCCTGATCTTAGAAGGAAGGGTTTTAGTTTTTCAACATTCAGTATAATGTTGGCTGAGGGTTTGTCATATATGGCCTTTATTATGTTAATGTACTTTCCTTCTATACCGATTTGTTAAGTACTACTTCATTATAAATGGATGGTGTATCTTGTGAAAGGCATTTTCTGCATCTATTGATATGATCATATGATTCTTATTTTTTTTATTTTTAATGTGGTATATCACATTAATCAATTTTTGTATGTCAGACCATCCCTGTGCTGCCCCTGCGATGAAGCCCACTTGATTGTGGTGTATAATTTTTTTTAATATGTTACTGTATTCGGTTACTAGTAGCTTATTTGGGAATATTGCATCTGTATTCATAAGAGATATTGGTCTGTAATTTTAATTTCTTTTGTGTGTATTATCTTTATCAGATTTTGGTATCAGAGTAATATTGGCCTCATAAATAGAGTTGGGAAGTATTGCTTCTTCTATGATTTTTTAAAGATTTTGAGGAGAATAAGTATTAAATTTTCTTTGAAGGTTTAGTAGATTTCACTGGTGAAGCCATTTGGTCCTAGACTTTTTACTTTGGTAGGTTTTTGATGATTGTTTCATATTTCCATATTGCTGATTGTTCTATTTAGATTTTCTATATACTTTCTCAATTCAGTCTAGGAAGATTGCATTTTTCTAAGTACTGGTCCATTTCTTCTAGGTTATTAAATTTGTTATTAATACTTTTTCATAGTATTCTTGTTTGATCCTTGTATTTCTGGGATGTCAGTTGTAATTTCCCCTCTTTCATCCCTGATTTTGTTGTGTCTTCTTTTTTTTTTAAGTGAGTCTAGTCAGGTATTTTCAATTTTATGACTCTTCTTAAAGAAACAGCTCCTGTTGTATTTATTTTTTCTATTGCTTTTTGGTTTTCAATTTCATTTATTTCTGATCTAATTTTGATTATTTTTTTTCCTTCTGCTGGCTTTAGGCCTCATTCGTTCTTCCTTTTCTACTTTTTAAGATGAAATGTTAGATTGTTTATTTGCGCTCGTTCTTGTTTGTGGACATAGGCCTGTAATGATATGAACTTTCCTCTAATGACCACTTTTGTCATGTCCCAAAAGTTTTGAAATGTTGTCCTATCAATATAATTTTTCTATGTATTTCCTGATCTTTCTTTTTATTTTTTTTCTTTGAGCCAGTTATTTTTGAGTAGCATGTTGTTTAATCTCTGTTTTTTTTGTGTTGTTGTTTCTTCCTGCTTTCTTTCTGCAGTTGAATATCTAGTTTCAAAGCATTATGATCAGAGAATATGGTTGGTGTGATTTCGACCCTCTAATATTTTTTGAGGCTATCTCTGTGTCCCAGTATGTGGTCAATTTTTGAGCATGTTCCTTGTCCACTAGAAAAGAATGTACAAGTAGGTGTTTCAGGATGAAAGGCTGTGTAAATATCAATTTTTGTCCAGTTGGCTAATGTGTCATTTAAAGACATTATTTCTTTATTGATTTTCTGTTTAGATGATCTGTAACACATCTGACAGTGGATATTTAGGTCTCCTACTGTGATAGTGTTTTGATGTGTTTCTCCCTTTAGTTCCTTTAGTAATTGCTTTACATATTTTCATGACTCCCTGGTTGGGAACATAGATATATAGCAAGTGTTTACTTCTTGGTGCATAATTGCCTTTATCATTATGAAGTGACCTCAGTATCTTTCTTTACCTTTTTTATTTTGAAGTCTATTTCATCCAATATTAGTACTGCTACTCCTGCTTTTCTCTGCATGCCATTTGTTTGAAATATCATTTTCCACCCTTTCACTTCGAGTCTATATTTGTCTTTGGAGCTGAGATGTTTCTCCTGGAGGCAGCAATTGGGTTTTGTTTTTTTGATCCATTCTACAACACTGTACCTTTTTATTGTTGAGTTCGGTCCATTTACATTTAGGGTGATTATTAAGTATGAGATTCTTCTTATAGGCATAGGCATTTTTTATCTTTTGCTTTCTGGAGCTCAGTGTTTCCATTACTTCCTTGTTCTTTTGCTCCCATTTTCTTTATTTTGATTGGCTTTTGTTGGGTTTTCTATTCTTCTTTTTTATGTTATATATACTTTAGTTCTGAATCTTTGTGTGTGGTTATCATTACGAATATGTCAAAAGTAGTTATATATACACAGTCCATTTTCTTCTGCGTGTGCCTTATCTCTTTTCTCCTTGCAAATTTGGATCTTTAAGTCCTTCCCTTTTCAGCCATTGTTATCTCAATTTGTCCCTATGTATGCTGAACATTCATAACAATCTTGCTATAGGAATTCTCTCCCTGTTACTTAAGGTTATAATCCCTGTTCTTAGTAAGGGTTGCACTTCTCTGCCTTTTTTTTTTTTTTGCCTGATAGTCACTTTTCTCCTAATTATGTATTTTTTTCTGTTATTTTTGTTTGATGAGCTGACACATTTTAGTATTTCCTGTAGTGCAGGTCTCTTAGTAAAGAATTCTCTCAATTTTTGTATGTCTGGAAAGATATTAATTTCTCCTTCATATCTAAATGAGAACTTAGCTGATACATTATTCTAGCTGGTAGATTCCTTTCATGTAATAGTTTAAATATTTGATTTCATCCCTTTATGACTTGTAATGTTTTTGCTGCGAAGTCCGAGGAAATCTAATAAGCTTTCCTTTATACGTTACCGTTCTCTTCTCCCTGGCTGCCCTGAGAATTCTTTTGTCATTTATTTTTGATAACTTTAATACAAAGAGTCTTGGTTGAAGGCTTTTTTTTGCTTTGAGATAATTGGATGTTCTATTAAATTCTTGAATTCCAATCTCCAGCTCTTTCCTTAGATTTAGGAAATCTCCTCCACTAATTGTCTGAAAATGCTTTCTAGTCCCTGCTCCCTTTCCTCACCTTTGGTAATGCCCATTATTCTTATTGTTTCCTCTCCTGATGGTATCAGTAGTTTTTGTATTTCTCTTTCAATTAGTTTCTCTTCTCTCTTCTCTCTCTTCCTTCGGATTTATTTCTAGATTTTTGTCTTTGATATTGCTGATCTTTTCTCCCATTTGGTCGACTCTATTTCCATGGCTTGCTATTTCATTTTTCAACTCTTGCAGTGTGCTCTTCATCTCCAGAATTCTATTTGGTTCCTTTTGAACATTTCAATCCACTTGCTCTACTCATCTAGTTCTTTTTTTTTTTTCCAATTCCTGAAATTGCTGGTTTGAGTTGTTTTTGGATCTCATTAAGGTTTTTCAGAAGTACCATCCTGAATTCTCTGTCATTTAAATCATATATTTCTATGTCTGTAAGCTTATTTTTTGGAAGATATTTTTTCCTTTCTCAGATGCCTTGTCACCTTGGTTGTTCATGGTGTTAATGGACTATTTTTGCCCTTGGGCCATTAATGAAGTGTATGCTGTTGTTTTTCTAGAGTTGTTTTTCAGAAAGAAGATTTATTTATTCAAAGGTCTCTCTTTAGCCTTCTGCAAAAGAAGGCACTTTTCTTTTGGTTTCTAGTAGTGGCATCTGATCTTCTTGGCTTCCCTGCTTTATATAAACCCTAATTTTTTTAATTTTCTTGTAGGTATTTAATCCTACCTGCTACTCTCAGTTTCAGTACCTGTCAGTCGTTAGCAACAGTTTCATTAGCATTTGCTCCAGATTCCCCTGGGGCTCCGTGGTGGTCGGTCTCAGAGGGTATGCGGGCTGGGATCCTCTGTTGAGAATTGAGTGCTATGACTCAGCCTCTGTTTTTGCAACCAGGGGCCAGTAAAAATCAACTGTTGTTTCTCTGTGGTTCTGTCTCGGTTCTCTTGCTTTTTTGCCCTGAGGACTGGGCCCTGGTGCTAGAAGTTTTCGGCACTTCCAGGGCCGGCTCCCCCTCCTCCTGCAGGAGCTCTAGAAGCTGTGAGAGGTAGCTTTAGTCTGGGCATCTTTTGCTCATATCCCCTGGTGATTTGCAGAAGGTATGGGAGGAGGGCCCTCTGGGTTGGGATTGGGGGCGCAGCTCATCTTCGGTTTGGAACCGGGTCCAGTAAAAATCAACTGTTGTTTCTCTGCTGTCCTGTCCCACTCTCTGCTTTATACCCTGTTGATGGGACACTGCTGCAGACTGCTAGAAGTTCTGGCACTTCTGGTAGGCTGATCAAGGAAGTTGCCCCACCTTCACACCTCCCTCTCCTCCTTCAAGAAGCTTCAGTGGCTGCAAGAGTCAGCTTCTCTATTTCTCCTAGTTCTCACCTTCCGACACCCGGAGTTCTGACCTTGTGGTAGCTCTTATGCACAGATTCCTCCGTGCTCAGACATGCTGTGTGCAGTTTGGGGTGTTTTTGTTGAGTTTTAGATGTTCAGTTTATTGTTCTTTCAGGGGGAGAGATCTGAGGCCATCTCTCACTCGCCATAGTTCTTTGCCTTCCTGTCAAATGATTTATTTAAAAGAAACTTATGCAGACCATAATGCATTGCATTAGATATTTAAAGTGATGAAAACAAAGACCTACAACCAATTTTACTCTACTCAGCAAATGTATTCATTTAGAATCTAAGGGACAGTAAAGAGCTACCCAGGACAAAAAAAACCTTAAGGAGTTCATCACCACAAAGCCAGTATCATGAAAAAAAAAATGTTAAAGAGACTTTTTTAAAAGAAATTAAAAAATCAAAAATATAAGTAATAAAAATGGCAGTAACTACATATCTATTAATAATTGCTTTAAATGTAAATAAGTGAATGCTCCAGTCAAAAGATAGGTGAAATAAATGGATAGAGAAAACAAAGACCCTTACATATGCTTGCCTACAAGAAGACTCACTTGAGATAAAAAGGCGCACATGGAAAGGAAAGTAAAGGAATGGAAAAAGATATTTTATAAAAATGGAAACAATAAACAAATAAAGTTAGGGTAGCAATACTAATACCAAACAAATAGACTTTTAAATGAGGCTATAACCAAGAGACAAAAAAGGACCCAGTTATCTCACTCTTGGGTATTGATCTAAAGAAAACCCAAAAACACTACTTTGGAAGAGTCATGATAAATCCATATACGTCCATTGTAGCCAGTATTTGCAGTAGCCATGATATAGAGGCAAACCTGGATGTTCATTAATGGTGGGTGAACAGATAGAAAAGAGGTAGTACATTTATAAAATGGAAATATCATTACTCAGTCATAAAAAGAATATAATCTTGCCATTCTGCAACCAGCATGGATAAACCTAGAGGATATTGTGCTGAGATAGAGTTAGTTCATACAGTAGAGAAAGACAAATGTCATTTCACTCACACGTGAAATTAAAGAACAAAATAAGCCAAACCAACAAAACAGAAACCAACTCAAAATACAGGGAACAATTTGATTGCTACCCGTTGGAGGGGTTTGAGATGTATGAAAAGAGGAAGAGATTAAGAAGTACAAATCTGTAATTACAATGTAGTCTTGGGATGTAAACTACAGCATAAGGAATATAATCAGTAATAATTATAATAACTATGTATGGTGTTAGATGGATATTAGACTTTTGGATAATCGCTTTGTAGTTATATCAATGTCTAATCATCATGTTGTACATTTGAACAGTAATATAGTGATCAAACTGTATTCGAAAAGTTAAAAATTAAAAAAAAATGTCTTGATAAGAAAAAAAATGAAGATGAAATAGGAAGCTAGGAAATAGAATTGACCAAATGGATGAAAGAATTACTGATATTTAAAGGTAGAGATCTGAAAATAGTTGCAAATGGAAGAGGAGAGATACTTGAAATTTAAAAAAGAAATAGTGAAAGGACTCTACCAATAACTATCTGACTCCATCAAAAAGAGCAATATAAGAATAATGGTATTCCAGAATTAAAGAGAGGAAAGAAGAGAACAGAAAACACTTAAACAAATAGTCAATGTGAACTTCCTGAACTATGGAGAAAACTGGATCCTCAAGTCAAGAAATAGAATAGCTAACTATTTCAATCCAAAAAGGCCTTCTTTTAAAGGCACACAATATTAAGAACTGTCATCAAAAATTAATGAAAAGGAAAGATTTCTCAAGGCAGTCAGGTAAAAAAGATGGTAATCTATGAAGGAAATCTCATTAGATTATCATTGAATTTTCAGCAAAACCTTTACAAGCTAGGAGCAAGTTGAATCAAATATTTAAACTATTGAAAGAGAGAAATTACCAACCAAAAATAACATATCCAGCAAAGTTATCCCTTTAGATTTAGAGGAGAAATAAAGACTTTTTCAGATATAAAAAAAGCTAAGAAAATTTTCTACCACAAAGCCTGTATTACAGGAAATACAGAAGAGAGGTAGTCTACCTGAAATAAAAAGGCAACAAACAAACAAACAAAAAAAACGACAAAAAACATGAATAAGATCTAAACAGACAGACAGAAGCAGGAAATTGCAAAACTTATTTTAGAATACAGTAATATACACGCTAAATATAACATAAAGGT
>PUFA01000846.1:0-78483 GCA_003508835.1 Eonycteris spelaea
GTATCCCTCAGGTCTGCAGCTACATGGTTGCAAACACTCTTTCCTTGCACATCAGAGGCAAGACACTACAAGGTATAGAATTCTCTTTCCCAATCCTTGGCAAGATACCTTCTAATAATACACAGGAAAGTATTATTTGTCACATCTGTCTTAATCAAAGATTTTTGTTCAATTTTAATGGAAGGGCATCAGAATATGTCACCCTAAATTATAACAGTAGAAGTTCAGGACATGCCACCCCAAAACATGTCACTTTGGTGTGTTGATTACTTTGAGCTCTAGGCAATTACAAAACAGCAACTTCAGGGAGCAGTTTTCTCTGAACTCCTCTTACCTCCAAAAGGAACTCAATTGTTATAGATCCTCTCTCCCTAGGAGCTTCATCAACTAACAAACATTGATTCTTAAAACTGGACAAGAAACTAGAAGTGGGCACAACACCCAGACAAACTTTGTCACAAAATATCATATCTCCCATCACTCTTTTAAGAACCCATTTATCTTTCCAAAAAGCTATTTACTCTCCTAAGAGGCTTATATGCCTCTCTTCCATTTCCCTGTTAAGATAATATTTAATGCTGAATTCTAAAGCCATCTCTTTGAGTTACTCATTTTTCCTAGGTATCTCCCATGTACACATAAAATATGCATGCTAATAAATTTGCATTTGCTTTTTTCTTGTTAATCTGTTTTCTATTAGAGTCTCAGCTAAGAACTCAGATGGTCCAGGGACAACGATATTTCCTCCCCTACACAGTCATACTCCCTAAAAGAGGGAGCAAATGCTAAAATTGATGAAGACTCAAAGAAAAGTAGAGAGAAAATATAGTAAGAGAATACCATAGTCATAATAATCTCAGCATAAGCACTGACATACCAACTTTCACATCTATCCAAACATTAGGGGGTGGAATTCCTCCCAACTGTAAAGTAAGTTTTTTTTTAAAAAGATTAGTGGACATTGAGGTAAGACTATTAGAAAAATCAAGTATTAAAATATTATGTTGACTAAATGATCTCTATGGTATATTTCATCCATTATATGATATGACCCTAAGAACAAAATGTTGAAGAGTAAAATTAACCTATTTCCCATAGTTCTAGTGAAAATCAAATTGAAGAAAATGGTTTAAATTAAGATATGAGATTAAAAAAAAATTGAAGCCACCTGGAGATGATTTTGAGAAAGAAGAGGTGTTTCGGTAACAAAAGATAAAGAAAATACCATTACCCATTAACTCCTTAAGAAATTCATTTCAAGAAAAGGGAAGAGAACACAAATAAATAAATAATTATCTGGACATGCAAACTCAAAGGCACTGAAATTTCTGATATTTCCTTGTCCAAAAAGACATCCGAAAGAACCAAATAAATCAGGAATGATGCATTAAAATCAGTATTAGTTACAATTTTGAGATTGTGTGTTGTGTATGCTTCTAAATAATGTGAATGTTGTTTATAATTATATTAATAAATAATATGTTAATAATAAATTAATACTATAAATAAATACTATATTGCCTGAAGAGTTGTAGACTTCAAAACTTTTAAGAGGAACTCATTGTGTCCCGGGCAATATAGATGATCATTTAATGAAAGATACGACAAATAATGTCTTCACCCTCCTTTTAACTTAATTAAATGACTCAAGTAAAGATTGCATAGAAGAGGTCATGAAGTTACAGAAATGAATCTGTTCAACTGGGACAATTTCCATTAGAATTAAGAGGAATCAAGTGCATACTTATCTTAAGAACATATCAGTGAACATACATTTCCCATTATGAGATTCCTCCTACCCAGAAAAATTACTGGAAACCAGACCAAGAGGAAGCAACTTTAGTTCACAGGACTTGAGAAAAGACAAAAATCAAATATTTTCCTACACATATATAAAAATATCCCAATATTATAAATTATAGACAAGAAAAATAATGTCAGAAATTTTGTTGTAATCTTGACAAGTGAAATTAGTTTGCTTAATATTTAGGGTAGTCTTTGTAAAATTTTTGACTAATTTTGCCAACTTCATTTTTTATTTATTTTTCAAAGAACCATTAGCAGAAAGGAAGTTTTTACGTATGAAAACAGAGACATCATTAGTATGTAAAATGAAGGTTTGGTTCTCTGTTGTATTGCTACTTTTGCTTTGGTACACTAACCTACTAATTATCTGTCACCAAAAAGTTAGCTGGCAACCCAATCGGATTTTCCTTTAGTAAATACTGAAGTATTTACTATGATGCTTATAATAATTAAGAAAATATAACAGATCTATTGCTATACTCCAGCAATCAAACAGGGGTCATAATTCAATGTTTAAATATTTTGATTTTAGAAAAAGACCAATGGATTTTGTATCTCTGTCTAGGTAGGAGAGTTACATTAAAAAATGATTGCAAAATAGTTCATGCCACCTCTCAAGTCTTTTTGATAGCTTCCACAAACTAGTAACTCTCATAACTCTGATTTACACTCTGCCATGCTTTATTTTTCACTTTTTCTTCCTTTTACTTTTGTGATGAAGATGATTATACTTCTCTGGAAAATGGAGAAGGCAATTAATTGCAATCAAATAGCCAAACTTTAGCTTGAAGGCCAGAAAGGTTGTGTTTGGAATATGTGATATCAATACTTGATAAGCTAAAATAATTTGAAGTGGTTTAAAACATCCAAAAAAGTTTATCTGATATGTATTTTGAATTCAAAGGAAAAAACGTATTATTTCTATTTTTATTAGAAGAATGCATTCAATTTAACTAATACATATATATATAAATCTTTCCATAGTATTATACCATTAGTTCATACACTCAGTTGTATATATTCTTAATAGAAACCAACTTCTTTTAAAGTATCTACAACAATCAAAATTATAATGTGTCTAAAGTTGCACATTTAATGTGCTAGTTCTCGACAAACACCATTTTCCTTTTTCCTCAATAATAGAGGTGGAACTTAGACATAGCCGCCTAACAAGGACAAGCATTCCTCTGCCTTCTCAAAGCTGAGTGTGGACACTTGCCAGGATTTTCAAGATACAATATGAGCTGATGTAAAATGTGCAACTTTTACTTCACTTGGTTTGTAAAATCTCTGGATGTCAACTTCTGTCTTTTCCCCTTTCCATGGATGGAAATGACAATGATTGAAGTTATTTCGAAACAGAATGCTAAAGATGGAAGGTGCTAAATTGGCCTAAGTTCCTGAATGACTACCTGGAAGAACAGCATGTGGAGGAGCCAACATTAAGCTGAAACACTCAATTTAGACTGTCACATGAGCCCAACATACTTGTTTCTTTGTTGTTTATATCATAGAAATATAGGGGTTTCTTTTTGCAGCAGCCTAACCTATCCTAACTAATCATTTTCATTCTGAGAGTTCAAGATTTAATGACTGGCCATTGCAAAAAAAAAAAAAAAAAAAAAAAAAAAAAAAAAGATTATTGGGTCAACAGAGATGTTTAGGTTAAGAATCCAGTCCAAAATTATAACTAAACAAATACTTTAGGACCTCTCTTTAATACTTAGTCATATGCTGAAAACTGGGTTTTCCTAAGGAATTCAAAACCATCAGCATTGTAATTAAGATGTTCCTGAGTTGTAAATACCAAACCCAGCTCACAATGCTGCTTACAAACAGAACAATTATTCTAAAACAGTGATAAAATTATGTATGCTTCCCCAATAAACTTTGTCCTTGATGAGAATGTTCATTTATCTATACAGGTTCACTTTTGCAAAATATTGATATAAGAAGCATCAAGAAATCATCATAGCATTCTTTTCAATTCTTAATGCTGTGCTAACTATGTTGAAAGAAGATAACTTCTTACTGAGACTCAAAAACCAAAACTGAGGTCACCTCATCTTCAGTTCAGGTGATTCACATGTTGGGCATGTTCTCATGAAACTGAAAACTATCCTATCAGCTCAGCACAACAATCCAATTGATACTCGTTTCTCTAGCGCCAGAGAGCCTGTCTTGGGCTTTGTCATTTTACCCAAATGAAACCTAGGTGAAATATGTAGCTAAGGAACCTTAGGAAAAGGTCAGGTGTGCCAACTCATTAGCCCACAGCCGTTGACTCCATTGCATGTTCAGCCCCAGCGACCTGGGGTTTGACCGCCACCCTGAGCTGACCCTCTGTACACATCTTGTTATCTTCCCTCCATCCTGAGGCTGTGGTCAGCCCCGGTCTCTTTTCTTAGTTTCAGAATTCGTTTTTGTTGTTTTGCTACTTTATGTCTTGCCCTCCATTCCAGGTACACACGGAAGTGAAACCATAAGGGCCCTATTTCTTTCAATGACAAATTTTCCTACCTTTGGCAGGCTGAGGGGCCAGTCAAGAGTGCCAGGGTCACAGCATGTTTATGTGAGGTGTTCTGCCGAGAACTGGCAGAGGCTGGAGTTCCAAAAAAAATGCAGTCCAGAAAATTCCCAGGGCTTTTAGGCGACCATCCATCTTGCAATAAAAACTGGCATCTGCAAGAGTCTCTGTGCCACAGAAGTCAGCCTGTGGATTCAGGCAAACAGATTGAAGATGCTGATACGACTTGAATGGTGAAAGAGTTTGAAGCAAGGCAGGTGAAGTTGGCCTCCCATTAGACCTGCAGCGAATGGAGGGCCATGAGGCAGGAGGCAAGGCAGGCCTGAGCCTTGATTCTCATGCAGTGTCCGGAATCTCTGGGTCCAGTGCAGAGTGCTCACTCTGTCCCTTGTGTGAAGCAAGGGAAGAGGTGATAGGATTCAGCAGTGGGGGGCCTCAGCAGAGTGTGCTGCTGATGGAGCCTCAGGTGTATGCAGGAATACTGAGCACTCACTTGAAGTTCAGAACACACAAGTGCAACCTTTGGAGAGAAATGAAGCCCTCTGCTCCAGGCTCTGTCACAGCTGTTATCAACAGATTCCCGCCTTCAATGCCAGCATGAGTGAAGACAGCATGTCTTGGGGAAGGCCCTGGCCAAGGGCTGGCCAGGTGCTGTCTTTTGCCCTGGGGTCCAGGCTGACAAATGTCCTGAAATTGCAGGATTTGGAGTTACTGTCACGCCCCCACCTGGGAAATCAGCCCATGGAGGGATTGCAGGGACCTGCGAGGTAGACAGCCATTTAGGTGCCAGTTCACTTTCTGCCATGACTGTCCATTTCCCCAATATTCATGCTTCTGTTTCAAGTCTCTGGGCTGACAAACAAGGGACCTTGAGCCACTCTTTGAGCTGGGTATCTTCCATTCTGGACATATTTCTTCTCCCAGGGCCTGTTTTTGCTTGGCTCTTATGCAACGTGCAAACAACTAGGCCCAGGGCGAGTGAAATATAGGAGGGGAGCTCTGGCCATGCAGGGGTGTGTAGACATCAATTCAGCCTCTCTTGGCCCCTGGACTAGCACAAGTGAGTTGCCCAATTAAAGTTCCTTTGTGGGAGGACTAGCTATCAATAAATTACAGCTGTCGTGTGTGCACTTGATGTGGGCCAGGCCATGGGCTCTGCCCTCTCCCAGCCTTTTGCTGTGCCTAACCATTCCCCAAAGCCCTGTTCTTTTGCCTGACTCCCTCATTCCTTTTGCCTTCTACTTCCAGCTTCCACCTTCCTGCCTCGTCCTATTCCAATGCATGTGAATTTTCAAGCGGGCTGTTTCCCTTTTCCTTCAGGTTTCTTTGATACTCCCAGGCAATTCTACATTCCTTCGCTTACCTATTTTCCTATCTTCAGTCCTCCTCCCCCCGACAACCACTCCTACATTCCTCAACTTACCTATTTCATAGCCCACTTCCGGTTTTCAACAACCTCCATCCTCACCTTAGACACTCTTGCCCTTCAGAGAAAGGGTGTGGGATCTAAGAAAGCGCCCAGCTTCTGGGATCAGGCCTCCCTTTGTTCCCATGTCCCAGCCAGGTCAGGGCAACCAGGGACTGGGTTGGGGGACATGGACTTTGCTCATGTCTCATTCAGCCTGGTAGGGGGCTCAGAAAGCAAGATCATAGGTCCTTACTATAGGCATGCAACCGGGAATACCCATTTTTGTCCTTGAGCAAGACATGCCAGTGAGGTCAGGAGATTATGGAAGGCCTAGGCCTTTGGAGGCCTTGATGTGAAAACTGAGGTATCCTCAGGGGACTGGCTGGGATACTATCGTGACCTTGAGTGTCTTTCTGTATCTGGATGAAACAGGGAGAGCCACGTCCTGCATCATTGCTCTTCCTGCCGTGGGCGTTATGTAGCTGTGCCACGCATTTAAATGTCAGAGGATCTCAATACAAATAAGGTCTATGCTTGGTATGTGAAGTACCACTGTGTGTGATTCTGTGTGTGTGTGAGTTTGCATGTGAGTGAGAGAGAGATGAGGGCGTGTAGATATCCAGGCAGGTGGAAATGCGTGAATATCTGCACGTGTGTGCCTGTGTGAAAGTTTCTTGAGCGTCCAATTGTTTTCAGGTTTAAAGATGTAGGCGCGGTGTCCTGGCTAAGTGTGAGTGCAAACCAGCATGTGAGCATAAAGTGTCCTTTGCATATCTGAATGTCCAGATGAGTGTGCGTTTCATATATCTTTTCTTCAGAGAGACCTGTAAACATTGGGCTGGGCCTGATTTGAAAGAAGCGTGTAGAAAGTGAGGGGAATCCTCTCAGTCCTATCGTGGGAGTTTGCTGGGTGGCTCACTGTGGCTGGACTGTTGACGGGAACACGTAGGGAGGTGTGTACCTCTCAGACCATGACATCATGGACCTCAATCTAATATGAACTTGGAATCCATCCAGGCTTACATCAAGGATCTAAATTTCAAAAAGTCCAAGAATTGAGACAAGGACCTCTGCGGGAATGGACTGCTGCCCACACTACAGCCCAGGACCATTAAGTGGGAGCTTCACGCACTGCATGGCTATGGCCACCAGGGGGCGAACAGCCTGCTCTTGCTGCGAGCCTGCCCAGGTTAAGGTCTGAATCGACCTCAGAACTAGGGCTTCCTGTGGCCAGAAGGAGGGAACCCAGCCCTTTGTGACCCAAGGAGGCCCAGTAAACTTCAGGCCAAAATGTGGCCCAGGGCCCCAATGGCCGGGCCGAGGGGCTGGTGGTGGCTTGTCTCACACTTTTTTCTACATAATGAGTAGAGACACTTTCCTCTGCTCCGAGGTGACCTCGGCTTCAACCTAGTCTTTCTCTGGTAACGTTTTGGTGATTTTCAGGTGACTGTGGGGACATGCTTATCCCAGATTACATGCCTTTCTCAAGGTCTGCCTTGAAATTCGAGCATTCCCTATCAGTCAGTTGTGTGCAGTAAGACTCTGTATCACCCAATCACCATACAGTCAATCCCTTAGGCCCCTTTTGTGCTTCCCCACCCCTATTCTCATCACATAAATACTGGCCTTTACCCTTGAACCATACACAAGGGTTCCCCTCACAGAATACAAGTATCTTGAATTGTTTCTTAAGGATTTGGGATTGTTTCAGGGAGGAAGCAGAGCTGCATTTCAGGCAGAGGCAAAGACTCTGACAAGGCAGGAATATCCAACTGAGTGGTACTGGCTGGGAACGATGAGCCATCATTTCACCTGACTCCTAGGAGACAAGGTTTTTGCCAGAACCCTTTGTCCTTGGCAAGAAAGTTTGTTTTTTCCACAAAGCTTTCTTTTTGGTGCAATTTTGAGAGAATGAGCATCGAGTCAGCATCACAGCTTTCTCTTCATGTCTCCATTCTGGGCTACCCAAACCAGAATAAAGGGCGCTGTAACACCACCGGCTTTTGAGAAGGCAACTTCTCACTCAGAGTCAAACCCCTCCATTTTGAGTTCATCTCCTCTTCCAATCAGGGGACTCACATGTTCGACATACTCCCATGAAATGATCATCACTCATTTGGCCAGTAATTTTCGACTTCCCCTGACCTTACACCAATGTCCTGTGCTATCATCCCTGTGACTCAACTGAAAACCACCCTCTCAAGTTCACCCGGTGATCCAGTTGGTCCACATTGCTGTCAGCACCAGAGAGCCCTTCTTGGGGTTGGCACCTTAAACCCAGCTGCGGTCTGTCATTATTACCAAATAAAACCTAGCTGAAGTATGAGACTTCAGAAGCTTAGGAAAAGGTCAGGTGTGCAAACCCATTAGCTCACAGCCATTGAGTCCACTGCATGTTCAGCCCGGGGTTTGACCGCCACCCTGGCGCTAACCTCTGCACATATGTTGTTATCTTTCTGCCACCCTGAGCCTGTGCTTGGCCCTGGTCTGTTGTCTGAGATTCAGAATTCATTTGGTTGTTTTGCTTCTTTAGGTCTTGCCCATTTGAGGTACACATGTGAGTGAAACCATAAAGGCCCTATTTCCTTCAATGACATTTCTTACATTTTGGTAGGCTGAGGGGCCAGTAGAAAGTGTCAGGGTCACAGCATGTTTATGTGAGTTATTCTGCCCGGAATTGAGAGGCTTTGTTCCAACTGAAAATGCATTTCTGAAATTCCCAGGGCTTTTAGTTGACCATCCATCTTTGCAATAAAGACGGACATCTGGACAAGTCGCTGTG
This sequence comes from Eonycteris spelaea, assembly GCA_003508835.1. Taxonomy (NCBI): domain Eukaryota; kingdom Metazoa; phylum Chordata; class Mammalia; order Chiroptera; family Pteropodidae; genus Eonycteris; species Eonycteris spelaea. Next base: position 8,524 of record PUFA01000846.1, read on the forward strand.
CCGCAGGAGTCAGCCTGTGGAATTCAGGCAAATAAATTGAAAATGCTAACCCAACTTGAATGATGAAGGAGCTAGATGCAAGGCAGGTGAGGCCGGTCTCCCATTAGGCCTACAGTGAAAGGAGGGCCATCAGGCAGGAGGCGAAGCGGAAGCCCTGAGTCTTGGTTCTCATGCTGTCTCCAGAATCTCTGGGTCCAGTGCAGAGTGCACACCCTGTCCCTCTCATCTGCCCAAGGTGAGGCAAGGGAAGAGGTGGTATGACTCAATGGTGGGGGGCCTCAGCAGAGTGTGCTACTGATGGAGCCTCAGGTATATGCAGGAATACTAAGCACTCATTTGAATTTCAGGACACACAAATGCAAACTTTGCGGAGATATGAAGCCCTCTGCCTCGGGCTCCATCACAGCTATTATCACCAGCCTCCCGCCGTCAATGCCTGCATGGACAAAGACACCAAACCTCAGGGACAGCCCTGGCCAAGAGCTGGCCAGGTGTTTTCTTTCGCCCTGGGGGCCAGGCTGTCAAATATCCTGGCACTTAGGGTCTGGAGTCACTGCACTGCCCCCAACTGAAATATCACCCTTGGACCAACTGCGGGGGAACTGCGAGGTAGCCGGCCATTTGGGTTCCGGTTCCCTCTCTGCCACGACTGTACAGTTCACCAATACTCATGCTTTTGCTCCAAGTCTCTGGGCTGACAAACAAGGAAACTTAAGCCACTCTTTAAGCGGGGTATATTTTCATCTGGAGGTGTTTCTTTCTCTCTCAGCCTGTCTTTGTTTGGCTCTTGAGCAATGTGCAAGTGTCCAGGCCCAGAGCATATGAGACCTCAGAGGGGAGCTTTGGCGGTCAGGGGCCCGAGACCTCAATTCAGCCTCTCTGCACCCCTGGAATGGCACAGGTGAGTAGCCCAATTAAAGCTCCTTTGTGGGAGGACTAGTTATCAACAAATCACAGCTGTTGTATATGCGCTTGATGTGGGCCAGGCCATGGGCTCTGCTCTCTCACAGCCTTTTGCTGTGTCTGAACACCCCCTAAAGTTCTGTTCTTTTCCCTCATTGCTTTTGCCTTCTCTCAGATTCCACTTTCATGCCCTGTCCCATTACAATGCATGCGAATTTTCAAGCAGGCCATGTTCCTATTCTTTCAGGTTCTTTTGAAACTCTCAGGCAATTCCACATTCCTTTGCTCACACATTCTCCCATCCTCAGTGCCCTGACACTGCTCCTACATTTCTCAAATTACTTATTTCATAGCCCATTTCTGTCTATTTTTCCACAACCCCAATCCTTACCTTAGTCTCTTGCCCCCAGTGAAATGTTGTGGGAGCCAAGAAAGTGCCCAGCTTCCGGGAGCAGGCCTGCTTTCATGCCCACTGCCCAGCCAAGTTGGGGCAGCCAGGAACTGGGTTCTGGGGAAATGGAGTTTGCTCATGTCTCAGTCAGCCTGGAAGGGGGCTCAGAATGCGAGACCATACGTCCTCACCATAGATATGTGACCAGGAGCTCCCCCTTCATCCTTGAGCAAGGCATGGCAGTGGGCTGAGGAGAGTGAAAGGCCCAGGTCTTTGTAGGCCCTGCAGTGAAAACTGAGGTGTCTTCAAGGGTATGACAGGGATAGAATTTTGTCCTTGGTTGTGTTTTTGTTTCTAGGTTAAACAGGGACAGCCACATCCTGCCTCATTGCTCATCCTGCTCTGGGAGTCGTGTAGCTGTGCCATGTATTTAATTATCAGAGGATCTCAATTGCAATAAGCTCCATGCTAGGTATGTGAGGTACCGCTCTGTGTGATTGTGTGTGTGGGTGTGTGTGTGTGTGTGTGTGTGTGTGAGAGAGAGAGAGAGAGAGAGAGAGAGAGAGAGAGAGAGAGAGAGAGAGAGAGAGAGAGATGCGGGTGTGTGGATATCCAGGCAGGTGGAAATGCATGAATATCTGCATGTGTGTGCCTGTGTGAAAATTTCTTGAGTGTCTGAGGGGTTTTAGATGTTTATATATGTGAATGTTCAGTGTCCTTGCTAAAGTGTGTGTGCAAGCCAGCATGTGAGCTTAGTGTCTTTTGCATTTCTGAATGTCCAGATGAGTGTGAGTGTTTCATATATCTTTTCTCCAGAGATCTGTAATCATTGGTCTGGTCCTGGTCTGAAAGAAGCGTATGAAAAATGAGGGGAATCCTCTCAGTCCTATCTGGGAGTTTGCTGTGTGGCTCACTGTGGCTAGACTGTTTGTGGGGACACGTTGGGTGGTGTGTACCTCTCAGACCATGACGTCGTGAACCTGAAACAATATAGAGTAGGATTCCGTCTATGCTTACATGAAGCTTCTAAATTTTAGAAAGACCCAGAACTGAATCAAAGACACGTGCCACAATGGAATGCTGCCCTCACCCAGCCCGGGACTATTCCCTGGGAGCGTCATGCACTTCATGGCTACGGCCACCAGGGGGAGAACGACCTGCTCCCGCTGGCTAGCCTGGCCAGGTTAAGGGCAGAATCCACCTTAGAACTAGGGCCTCCTGTAGCCAAAGGAATAGAGCACAACACAGCCTTTGCGGCCCAAGAAGGCTCAGTAAACTCCAAGCCAAAATTTGGCCCAGCGTCTGGATGGCTGTGCTGGGGGATTGGCGGCGGCTTGTCTCACAATCTTTCCTACATAATGGGTAGACACGCTTTCCTTTGCTCCGAGTTGACCTCAGGCTTCATCCTAGCCTTCCCTTCGTAACTTTTTGGTGATTTTCTGGTGATTGTAGAAACAGACTTTTCCGAGATGATCTGCCTTTCCAGGGGTCGGCCTTGAGATTTGAGCATTCCCTATCAGCCATCTGTGCACAGGAATACTTTGTACCACTCAATCACCACACTGTCAATCACCTAGGGCCTCTTTTGCCCTCCCCATCCCCATTCTCATCTCATACTGGACTGGTCTTTGCCCTTGAATCCCTTGTGGGTTTCCCTCACAGAATCTAAGCATCCTTGATTGTTTCTTAAGGATTTGGAATTGTTTCAGGTTGGAAGTGGAGCCAAGTTTCAGGCAGAGTCAAAAACCTTGACAGGGGAGGCATTTTAAACCGTTGGGAACTACTTGAGTCCCAGGAGGCATCATTCAACCCGACTCCTAGGAGACAGGGGCCTCCCCAGTACCCTTTGTCGTCGGTGAGAAGGTTCATTTTTCCACAAAGCTTCCTTTCTGGATCCGATCTCAGAGTATGATATGGAATATTATCTTTTGAGTCATGCTTGAATTTTGTGAATTAGTTTTTATATGTTGTAGACAAATGATTATTTTGTATCCTTGCCTATACTATGTTTCAAGAATTGTATTTAGCATTATCTGGTAAGATCTGTCTGGAATATTCACACTCAATTTAACATTCTCTGGATTTTTTTGAAAGTGCAGACTGCATTGCAAGACACAATCCCAAAGATATTTCAGGTTAATAAGAATTACTTTTGTATGAAAATGTCCTGTAATTTCTTAAAACTCCAGTTACCTTTGTGTGCTGCTTTCCTGACTCTATAACACAAATCTAAGAAAATGATTACAATAAGCATTTTAAAATTTTTTATTCATACTTCTCTAATTATACTTTTGTTTTGAACTGCCTATTTATATCACCTATGAGAAGAATAAAGTGCTACATCTATTTAACATGTATTATGAAATAAAATTAATTTCGAATATATCATAAAGATTGGGAGATTCCCTAGTAGTTGTAATTAATTTACATTAATGAATCCAGTAAGTCTGGAGCAAGATTTTGTATGTAACAGGAACAGAATTTACATTGGTTAGTTCGTAAGTCAGTGTAGATCTGAAAACTTGAAAAAGACTTTAATGTTTTTTTTTTCAAAAACAGGCAAAGATATGTCTTTCTTCCCCAAAATACATTCTAATGAATAAGAATAATAAATCTCAAAGGGTTAAGTAGTTTCTGAAACTACTTAATGTGGTAATGTGTTAATGTGGTAACTATACTAGTTTTTGTAAACTTACAGCTCTTTTACATTTGTGTCATTTTTTTTTTATTCCAAGGATCGTTTTTTTGTAAATGATCTTGACCTTTTAGGATTTTAATAACATAAAAAGAAAAAGAGAAAGAAAAAGAAAAAGATATATATCTATATATGGAGAGAGAGATAAGCATTCAAGATTATTATCTACTAGGGAACTGTAAAATAAACCACAAGAAAGTATTATATGTTCAACAGAAGGGTTAAAATAAAAAAGACAGACAATATTGATCTACCACATTATCCAACATTTTGTTTCCCGGTTATTTACCCCAAAGATTTGAAAACTCATATCTGAAAAGATATTTGCACACCGATGCTCATAGCAGCATTATAAACAGAGGCTAGGACATGGAAGCAACTGAAGTGTCCTATGATAGATGATTGGATAAAGAAGCTATGGTACATAAATACAATGGAATATTATATATATATATATATTTATATATATATAAATATATATATATATTTATATCAGAATATAAAGAAGTCATGGTACATATATACAGTGGAATATTACGTAGTCATAAAAAGTGATGAAATACTGCCATTTGCAACAACACGGATGGACCTCGAGATAATCATGCTAAGCGAAATAAGCCAGAAAGAAAAAGTTGAAAATCACATGATATTATTTATGTGTGTGATATAATCCTAAAACAAAGAAACAAACCAAACAAACAAAGTCATGGACCTGGAATAAAATAGTGGATTCCAGAGGGTAGGGGGATGGGATGAGGTGAAGGGGGAGGTAGACTGGGTAATAGGGGTCAAATATGTGGTGAGAGAAGGAAATCTAACTATGGGAGCTGAATATAGTGTAAATCTCTCTCTCTCTCTCTCACACACACACACACACACACACACGTATGTAAGTATATATATTCACGTTACTGTTAAAATGTGCAGATGAAACACTGGATTTTGATAACCAATGTCACCATAAAATCAATCAATTAAGTAATTATTTTAAAAAGATGAAACCAAATTCAAAGCAACTGAAATTCTCAAATATTGCTGATGAGATATAAATTCATACTACACTCTGGCAAACAGCTTGACATCATTGGTTAAGTGTGAACGTATGCATATGCCCTTAGTCAGAATTTCTACTCCTAAATACTTACCCAACAGAAATGCACTTATGTGCTGATAAAAGATATGTACAAAAAATTGACTCTTTGTAGTGTAGACATATACATCATTTCTTATATCAAAAATGTAAAACAACCTAAATTTCAATCAACAGTACATAAGATACATGAACCATAGTATATTTGTGCCATGGGATTCTATGGAGCAATGAAAATGAATTTGACTACAGACAATGATTTGGATGGCTCTTATAATGTGAACAAATTTATTCAGGAAAAAAAATCCAAATTTCCTAAGTCAATTTATATAAAGTACTAAAAAAGGAAAAACAAATCCGATCAGAGTAGTTGTTATTTTGAGTTCTATTTGATTAGATGCTAGTTAATTCCAGAGATAAAATTTGGAAAATAAAATCAAAATGTTTATAAAGCTCTAAATATATGGAAACAAAAGGAAAGTTATTTAACTTTCTGGTGATTTAAGCTTTTCACGGAAGATACAATAAAATAATTTTGACAAAATGGAGGATTTCATATTGTTTTGTTAGTTTTTTGTTTGGTTAATATTAAGAAATTATCTGTTTTTAATGCTTGGTGAAATAATGCTACATAGTTTTGTTATGATTTCTAGCAAGGAAGCATGATTTGAGAAATGGAGCACTGTGCTACTGGTAGCAGTGGCAACAGCAATTGAGTATAATAGATTAGATCTAGAAGATGGAGTTGACAGAGGTAATGCAAGTTAAGATGAAAAATCTCATGGGTTTATCTGGTTCTAGGTTTCAGAATCCAGAATTGAAAGCCAGAGAGTGGGTTTATGACCTGAAAATTGAGTGATCGTGTTCACAGGTCAGAAACAGATTGATGAGTCTTTCAGGTCACATGAGTACAGGCAGAGGCCTTTCTGATGGTTTACACTATAGAGCACTCATGTGGAATCTGAGCTGGATAGGAGAATAAGTGGAAGGAGACATGACTGAAGTCTTAGAAGAAGGACTTAGGCATTTAACAAAGAAAAGGCAACATAGGAAAAGAACGGTGTGCCTTTCAGACACAGAAAATCCTCGAAGTGAGCCAGAACACAGTCACTGCAGGAGTAAATAACATCTGAGCAGAGCAAGGCCAGCTGATTATGATGTAACCACTTTTGAGGGAGAGGCTTCTTGTGGCTTTAATATTTTAGAAGATTCAAGCTAAAATTAGACTGTGAGAAGAGGCTGAAACCAAAGGTGCAATCAATCAATCAATCAATCAATCAATCAAGAAGGAACATCTGTATGCAGGAAATGAAAGGGAGCTCCTGCTTCTGTTAATTACTAAAAGAGCTAGGGAACGTTTCATTTAAGACAATATTGATGAAAGTTTAATCAAATGTGATAAATATGCTAAATCTTAAGATCATGAAGAATAAGGTTAATACATACAAAATATAAAGGCCATCAAAATTAAGTTTTACTATTGAAGACGATGTCTTTCTCTTTTCCAAAGCGTAACAACCAAGGCAAATTTACATTTTATCTTTTAACCACTACTGGTTTGGATAACTTTGGACAAATTTCTTAAATTCTATAAGCATCAGGTCTGCCACTGACGACAATGCTATCTAACGAAGTTCTTATGAAGATAAATAAAAAAGTGCATATGAAGCACTGAGTACAGTGCCTGGCTCCCTGAAATCTCTCAATAAATGTTCACAGTTCTTGTTAGCTCTTTTATCAGAAGAGTTCTCTTTTTTAACCTATCAGATAATGATAATATCAGACTCAAAATGTTCTAATTCAGCATGCACAATGCATGTTATTAAAAACACCATTCTGTTGAATGCTCATTTTATCATTGCCCTTGAAACCAAAGAGTGGACTTATCTTTCTAGAAATCACATTTACCATCAATATAAAATACTAATTTCCTCTTATTTTAATGACAGAATAAGCAATATTTGTAAAAGCTGACAGTTAATGTGAGCAATTTCTCCATTATGTAATGACTATGCCAATTCTATCTTTAAATACTATTTTTACTAAAATCTTATCCCATTTAGAAATAGTCAGAATCACCACATATTTTGAGTATTTTTGTACATATTTTCCTTGTAAGTAATTATTGATAACTTGGTATTTCCCTTTCAGAAAGCTGTAACAAATTTAAGAAAGAAAGAATCTCTGCATACACAGATGTGAGGTTCTGAGAAACAAACCCCAACAGAACAACTTGAAGAAGTTACAGCCTTCAGATAGAACCAGCATCAATTTATCCAGAGAACAGTTTTAAAAAGAATATTTTTTAAATGGGAAAATTGAAGATTTTGGTCTTGATCACACTATACCATAGCAAACCATAAATTAAATGAGACTATCTTCTAGGAATTAACATATCTGAGAAGTGGGGAAAAAGTCCTGAAGTTCTCTTGAATAAAATGTAAAAATAATCAACAAGTCAGTAAAATTTCTTTTTTTTCCTGCTTTTTGTAAGTTTGATTTTCTTTATTGTAGCTGCTTAATCATTCACCCATCAAATGGTTTTATTGTATTATTTTTTATTTTATGTGTTTCAAATATACAGTACATTGGTTAGACATTTTTATAGTTTATCAAATGACCCCCCCACCCCCAATTACTCCTTCTCTCCTTTGGTTTTTCACATAGCCAATATATTAATGCTAACAGCATTCCCTATGCCATTATCTCCATCCCCGTGACCATCTATCAACCTCTAATTTCTACTTCTTTAACCCTTCAACCCATTCTTCCAGGCCCTCAGCCCCCCAGCCTCTCTGTCCGTCACCAATCTGTCCTATATATTTGTGAGTCAGTTTTTGATTAGTCTGTTCTTTTTGTTCCAGAGGTCCTGCATATAAGTGAAATCATATGATATTTATCTTTCTCTAACTTTTTTCACTCAGCATAATAAGCTCCAAGTCCATCCATGTCATTGCAAATGTTAGGATTTCATTTTTTTAATGCTAATATTTCATTGTATATATGAACCATAACTTCTTTATCCAATCATCTGTTTACAGGCATTTATGTTGCTTCCATATCTTGGCTATTGTAAATTGTGGTGCTATGAATATTGGGTGCATTGATCTTTTTGAATTATTGTTTTGGTTTTCTTTGGATAAATACCCATAACTACAATTGCTGAGTCAAAAGGTATATCAATTTATAATTTTTTGAGAAACCTCAAAGCGAGTGTTCCAATTTACAATCCCAACAGCAATATATGAGGATTTCCTTTTCTTTTTTCCTTGCTGCATCTTTGCCAAACACTTGTTGTTCTTTGATTTATTGATGATAGTCATTATAACAGGTGGCAGTGATATCGCATCATGGTTTAATTGCAATTCTCTAATGATTAGCGACCTTGGGAGCATCTTTTCATATGTCTATTGGCCAACTGCATTTCCTCTTGGAGAAGCGGCTGTTCAGATCGTCTGCCCACTTTTTCATTGGATCGTTTGGGTTTTTTTGTTGTTGTTGTTGTTATTGAGTTGTAATTGTTCTTTCTATATTTTGGATATTAAATTAACCTTTTATCAGATATATCATTAGTGAATATCTTCTCCCAATCAGTTTGTTGTCTTTTTGTTTTGTTGATGGTTTCCTTTGCTGTAGCCAAAAGTTTTAGTTTGATGCAGTCCTATTTTTTTTAAATCTTTTATTTCCCTTACCCGGGAAGATATATCTGAAAAGAAATTACTGGTCAGTATCAGAGAGTTTACTGCCTATATTTTCTTCTAGACTTTTATGATTTTGGGTCTTACATTTATGTCTTTAATTCATTTTGAGACTATTCTTGTATACAGTGTGAGATTATTTGGTTTCTTTTTTTAAAAAATGTATCTGTCTAATTTTCCCAACACCATTTATTGAAGAGACTGTATTTATCTCACTGTTATTGTTACCTCCTTTGTCATATACTAAGTGAGCTTATAGGAATGGATTTGTATCTGGGGTTCTATTCTGTCCATTGTTCAATGTATCTGTTTTTTATGCCAAATACCAGCTGTTTTGATTACTATTGCCTTGTAGTCTAGTTTGATATCAGGTAGTGTAATACCGCCAACTTTGTTCTTTTTTCTCAAGACTGCTGTGGTTATTCGAGGTCTTTTATACTTCTGTGTACATTTTAGGATTTTGTGGTCTAGCTCTCAGAAAAATGCCATTGGTATTTTGATAGGGATTGCATTGAATCTATAGATTGCTTTGGGTAGTAGTATGGCCATTTGAATGATGTTGATTCTTCCTACCCATGAGCACGGTATGTGCTTCCATTTATTTGTATCCTTTTCCATTTCTTTTTTCAATGACTTAATTTTCTGAGTACAGTCTTATACCTCCTTGGTTAATTTGATTCCCAGGTATTTTATTGTTTTTGATGCAATTGTAAATGGAATTATTTTTTTTTACTTTCTCTTTTAGAAAGTTCATCATTGGTGTATAATAATGCACTGACTTCTGAATATTTATTTTGTAACCTGCCACTTTACTAAATTCATTGATCAGTTCTAACAGTTTTTGGTGGGACTTTCAGGGTTCTCTATATAGAGTACCATGTCATTGACAAATAGTGAGAGTTTTCCATCTTCCCTTCTGATTCAGAAATCTTTTATTCCTCTTTCTTGTCTGATTGTTGTGTCTAAGACTTCCAATACAATGTTGAAGACTTCCAATACAATGTGAAGTGGGCATCCTTATCTTGTTCCTAATCTTAAGGAAAACACTTTTATCCTTTCCTCACTTAGTATGATGTTAGCTCTAGATTTGTCATATATGACATTTATTATGAGGATGTATGTTTCCTATATCCCCACTTTGCTGAGAGTGGATGCTTGATTTTGTCAAACACATTTACTGCACCTACTGATATGATTATATGGTTTTTATCTTTCAATTTGTTAATGTGGTGTATCACCTTAATTGACTGGCAGATATTGCACCAATCATGCATCCCAGGAATAAATCCAACTTATTCATTGTGTGTGATGGTTTTGATGTATTACTGAATTCAGTTTACTATTATTTTGTTGAGGATTTTTGCATCAATGTTCTTAAGAGATATCAGCATATATTTTTCTTTTTTTTTGTAATGTCTTTGTCTGGTTTTGGAATCATGGTAATTATGGCCTCAAAAAAAGTCAGGGAGCCTTCCCTACTCTTGAATTTTTTGGAATAGATTAAGAAGAATAGGTGTTAATTCTTCTATGAACATTTGGTAAAATTTGCCTATGAAGCCATCTCGTCCAGGACTTTTGTTTTTTGGCAAGTTTTTGATTACTGATTCTATTTCATTGACAGTAATTGGTCGGTTCAGATTTTCTGTTTCTTTTTGACTCAGTTCTTGTGAGATTGTATGTTTCTACGAATGTGCCCATTTCTTCCAGATTGTCCCAATTTATTGGCATATAATTTCTTGTAGTGTTTTCTTATGACGCTTTGTATTTTTTTGGAGTTTGTAGATGTTACTCTTCTTTTTTCATTTCTGATTTTTATTTGAGTCCTCTCTCTTTTGTCTCTTATGAGTCTGATTAAGGGTCAGTCAATTTTGTTTATCCTTTCACAAAACTAGCCTTTGGTTTCATTAATCTTTTGTATTGTTTTTCTAGACTCTATTTTGTTGATTTCTGCTCAAATCTTTAATATTTTTTGCTTTTTTTCACATTGGGCTCTGTTTGCTGTTCCTTTTCTAGTTCTTTTCAGTGTAAGGTTAGATTGTTTATTTGAGCTTTTTCTTGTTTCTTGAGGTAGACCTGTATTGCTTTGAATTTTCCTCTTAGAACTGCTTTTGCTGTGTCCCATAGATTTTGAGTCATTGTATTTTCATTTTCAATTGTCTCCAGGTATCTTTTGATTTCTTTCTTAATCTCATTGGTAACCCATTAATTATTTGTAGCATGTTATTTACCCTCCTTTGTTGATGTATTTTTCAGCTTTTTTCTTGTAGTTGATTTCATTGTGATCGGAGAATATGGTTGATATGATTTTAATTATCTTAAATTTATTGAGACTTTTTTTGTGTCCTAACTTGTGGTCTATTCTTGGAAATGTTCCACGTGCACTTGAGAAGAATGTTTTGTTTTGTTTTGTTTAGTTTTCTGCTTTGGGGTATAATGCTCTGAAAATATCCATTAAATTCATCTCGTGAAGTGTGTCTTTTCAGCCCATTGTTTCCTAGTCTATTCTTCACCTGGAAGATCCATCCATTGATGTCAATGGGAGAGTCTCCAACTATGAGTTTATTACTATTGATCTCTCCTTTTATGTCAGGCAATAATTGTGTTATGTATGTAGGTGCTCCTATGCTGGGTGCATATATGTTTTCTAGAGTTATGGCCTCTTGATTTATCAATCTCTTTATCATTATGTAATGCCATTATTTTTCCCTTATTATAGCCTTTGCTTTAAAGTCTATTTTATCTGATATAAATATCACTACCCCAACTTTTTCAAATTTCCTTTTGCGTGTCATATCTTTTTCCATCCCTTTACTTTTAGTCCGTGAGTGTCATTTGATCTGAAGTGTGTCTCTAGTAGACAGCTTATGAATGGGTCTTGTTTATTTATCCATTTGGCTACCCTATGTCTTTTGATTGGAACAGTTAATCTATTTACATTTAAAGTGATTTCTGATAGGTACATACTGCCATTTTATTATTCATATTTGTTTTTTCTATTTTCATTTTTGCCCATTCTCTTTTAACAGAGGTTCCTTTAGCATTTCTTGTAATACTGGCTTGTTGGTGATAAATTTCTTAAGCTTTTTCCTATCTTGGAAACTCTTTATCTCACCTTCCATTTTAATTGAAAGCCTTGCTGGGTAGCGTATTTGTGGTTGTTGATTCTTGTTTTTCATAACTTTGACTATTTCTTGCCAGTTCCTTATGGCCTGCAAAGTTTCCATTGAAAAATCAGCAGACATTCTTATGGGAACACTCTTGTAGCTGCCTTTCTCTTGCCACTTTAAAGAGTCTCTCTTTGTCTTTGACCTTTGGCATATTTATTATGATGTGTCTTGTTGTGAATCTGTTTGAATTCCTCCTGTTTGGGACACTTTGTGCTTCCTGAACTTGTATGTCTAATTCCTTTGCTAGGTTAGGGAAATTTTCTGTCATTATTTCTTCAAATAGATTCTCAAACCATTGCTCTCTCTCTCTCTTCTGCTCCAGATATTGTTATGCTTTATTTTTTTTCCAGAAGTCCCTTAAACTATCCTCATTAAAAATTTTTTTTTAATCTTTTTCTTGTTCTCATGGGGTGTATTCTGCTACCTTGTCTTCCAGTTCTCTGATTTGATCCTCTGCTTCATCCAGTCTCCTGTTGAATCTTTCAAATGTGTTCTTCATTTCAGTTATTATATTCTTCATTTTTGTCTGGTTTCTTTTAATGATGTCTTTGTCCTTCATTATGCTTACTATCTCTTTGTTCAGGTTCTCATTGTCCTACCCATTCTTCTACTAAGTTCATTGAGCATCCTTATAACCATTCTTTTGAACTCTGTATCTGGTAGGTTGCTTGCCTCCATTTCATGTAGCTTATTTTCTGGAGTCTTCTCCTGTTGTTTCCTTTGTGGTATGTTTCTTTGTTTTCTCATTTCATTAGCCTCTTTGTGCTCATTTATACATGTCAGGAATATTTGTTTCATCTCTCAGCCTTGGCCAGATGGCCTAAAGTGGAAGGTGTCCTGTGGGATCCAGTAGCACACTCTCCCTGATCCCCTATGCCAGGAGCTTGGACGTGATCTTTGTGTTGGTTGTGTGTGGTCTTCTGTTGTTGCCAAGCCTTATTGTTGTCAGCACATCAGTGGATGGGATTAATGTGCAGGCTGACTAATTGTGGGAAGAAGCTGCACCCACAGGGTAAAAGTTGCTGTGTGGGGGCTGAACGCACTGAATGAGATTTGTTCTAACAGGCTTTTGTACTTGTTGCAACCACCCTTTGTGTGTACCACTAAGGAGATAGTCTGGAGTTGCTCTGTCATTGTCTTTGTGCCAGCCTGCAAATGTGTTGTTTTTGTGGCCCTCAGGAGGTGCTCCCCAGTAAGCCAAGGTCAGCTGTTGCTTTTGATTACTCAGTGCTACCCAGTGGGAACTACAAAGTGTTGCACAGATGACTGTTGCCTATGCTGGATATATAGGTGAGTGGAAGATCCAATGTTGTAGGCAGAGGTCCATTTATCCCCCATCCCTGTCCTAGGGCACGTTAGTAGAGGGACCAGTACTCCTCCAGGTCTGACACTGTCTGTCAGTTGCCTGTAAGTCTCTGAAACTTGAAGAGACTTTGGGTGATTTGCGTGTTGGCTGGTGCAGGGACCCTGGCAGTTTCCTGAGTCTATTGACTAAATTACCCCCTGCCACGACAGTGTGATTTTTACACAACGATGTTGCCTCTGTGGTTCCCTGTATGTTTCCCATCCTAGCAAGGTCAGCTACTGCCTATCTTGGGCCTGAATGCACCACCCCAGGGCGGCAGCAGCAGCTTCCTACCACCTTGGGACAGGAGCTCTGGGAATTAAGAGTTGTCAGCCAATAACCTCGTTTCTCTGCAATTTCTGTGTCTGCACATTCTGGCAGTAGTCACAGATCACACGGAGACAAGCTGCTGTCTGGGGAAGTCCCACAGACCCCTGCCATCTTCTCAAGAGATATTGTAGCTCATACAGGAGGAACATAACAGTGAAAAATTGATATGAAATTTGTGGAGATCGTGTCAGAAGTTAGTATAGAGCAAAAGAAAAGTATAGTTTCATTTTAATGAGAGAAAGATAGATGTCTTATAATCTGTAGAGAAAACAGTATGGGGGTACAGAGACAGGTAGAGATGACAAAACATTAAACATGGAAGATATGGGAGAGATTCAGATGAAGACAGAACCTTCAGAACAGAAGAGTCAGTTTGCTCCTCTGAGATCTGAAGAAAGACAATAAGTCCAGATATAGGTACTTTTATAGTTATAGGCTGAGAAGTTGAGCTATTTCACACTGATATCCTCAATTTTAATGAGAATTACAACTTCACTGAAGGTTCAGGATGAATAAATATGCAATTTGAAGAAACAGGTAAACTTTTGGAGCAAGACAAAGATTATAGAACACCATTTTTTTTCAAATAAATACAACCACAGTTGTACTCGGAGATCATGGACTTACAGTAGCATTAGTCTGCCTGATTATTTAATTTTTTTCATTACTCTTCCATCACTTAAGAATAGGTTGGTGTTTAAATTGATCCAAGAGGAAGATTTTCCATGTGCGGAAGGAGAAAAAATGAGAACATGGTGACTATGAAATCTATGATGGAGAGGGAAGGGATATATGCCCTGAAGTAGTGAGAGCAGAGAAGATACTTTGGAAGTAAAAGTTCACTGTTAGTATCAAAGTGGTCTTAACTGAATAAGAAAGTGATGGGAAGTCGTGGTCAGAAATTTATACATGAAAGTTTATGCTTGCAGAGCTGGAGTGTTTTTTAGGAACAGTGTCTCCATAAACCAAAAGGCTAGAGTGTAGTTATAGAATTGAATTACTGCAGTCAGTCAGTTCAAAGATTGAAGGTTTTTCATACCTAGGAATTTGAAATGGGTTATTGGGTGTGTCATATACATAAATATTAACATTCATACAAAACGAAGGTGACGTTAAGGAGGTAGACAAGTATTAGATACCTACAGCCTCATTATATTCAACAACAAGGAAGGGTAAAATGGATACTACATAGAAATGCATGGATTTCAATTGAGAGAGAGGTTGTGCATGGTTGATTGAAAAGTGACCAGGAAGCAATAAGGAGAGCAGGAAAATAAAGGAAAAGTATATATCAGGAGGGCAAAGTCCATGCATCTTGAGGCGAATAAGAAAAAAACATTGATTAATTCATTATATGAAGAAAGTTATAATCATGATATTATGTCTGAGGTAATGAGTTTTATTTGGTTTTGTGATTAAATTTGCATATTCATTGGTAAAGGTGTGGGAAAATCTTATTTTTAATGTTATAATAAAAATATAGGTAATTATGACATTGTACTGTACTTGGCTATATAATATCTTAAAATAATATTCGTTGATCAATATTATTCTCATTTTACAAGGAAAACTAAAACTCTATGTGACTTATATTTAAATCATACTTGACTTTTGAGTCCGCTTCTTTCGAAAACACAATAGAAAAAACATACAAGTAAAATTAAAATCATTAAAAGTAGGAAACAAATAGATACAATACACTCTGTGCTGAAACTCTCTTACTTTGTTCACATCTTGAACCAGATTTAAAATTGTGTTCCTAAAATTGTTCTCAGTATTTTTTGTGACTTGGTACGTATTTTAATGAATCATGTTTTGTAATTGACTTATAAAAAGAACATTGTAAATGTGTATGATTGTAATATACATTGCCAACATTTATCAGTGACATCTTATATATAGGTTTCAGTCTTAAATCCATCGCGTGTTAAAAATGGAATAGACTCGACGCTGAACTTGAAAATCCTAAAAGTATAGCACCTATTGGAATTTTTATAATTCACTGTTTAATTTGCTAGTATTCCACTATATACACTTGGAAGAGAGCAGGGAGATTGGAAAGAATGCTAATGATTCCGTCAACCATCCTCAATAAGTGTTTTCGGAAATGAGAACTTTGAGATTTCAAAAAGGATCAAGCCTCTTCAAAGAAATAGAAATTTAAAGTGTAGTCATTACTAACAACATGTTGTGTTTTATATCTTTGGAAACAAAAATGTCCAGTAAACATGATTTTTAAAAAATCATGTATCCCATTTCTGACAATTCGCGTCAAAAGTACTATAAAAATTATAAAAGAAAATAAATATTCCTGTGTTATAATTATTAATTTGATACCCAAATTTTGCATTAAGTGATTTTTGTTTCAGGAAATGTATGTTTAAAAGAGCTCCTTAATCTGTTAAAATAAAATATGGCTATTTTGTGGTTATCATAATTTAATAAATTAGCAATACTATAAAGTAAAAATTACTCATTTATTGAAATTGTAAGTTAATAACTAAGAACTGTACAAAGAAGCTTAATGTACCAAGCAATCACAATGATTCAATTGTAACCACCTTTTCTTCTCTTAACGTGTTGTACTACCAAGTCAATTTTAAAATATAAAAGTTTAGAATCTCACAACACAATATTGAGTAAAAGAAGTTAGACAGAAAACAGAACTTATATTATTATCTCGTCAATATAAAGTTTAAAAATACTCAGAAGTAATCCCTCACGTTTGAAATTAGGATACTGGTTTCCTCGGGAAGCTGGGTATGACTGGAAGGGCATGAAAGGCATTCTGGGATGCTGGTAATGTAATTCTTGATGCAGATGCTGGCCTCATGAATATGTATATTTTGCAAAATTTTATTGAGCTCCACACTTAAGATTTTTGAACTTTCTGGTGTGTGTTTGTTATACCTCAATAAATTTTGCATTAATGATAAAAAGTTTATTTTAGGGGAAATGGCCATGTTAACCACAAGGTAAAGGATAATATTGAACGAAATCTTTAAATGAGTTGGCATTACTCCCAAATTTGCTCATAGTCATGTAAAAGAAACATCTTTGATTACCTGATTCAAATTCTGATTTTAACTTTAGTTGGAATATGCTTTTTAAATTTCTTATGCTGTGCTTTGTTAAATGAATAAAAACTCTGCAGTTCAAAACTTAAAAAGAAAACCTTTTTTCTTTGTTCTTTTTTTTTCTCTTTAAGTAATGATGCGACCTAATGTTGGAATCTAATTATAATTCTTCTAATGCCAAAACTAAGGTCTGTCATTATGTAAACCATCCAGATCATCTAAAGTGATGAGCTGGTGGTAGTCAGAGCTTGTTTTATCCTAAAGCTGAGAATTTTATCTTAGAAAAGTCCAAAAATGCTTTATCCTGAAGTGAAATATCTGGGTTTTGTAGTGACCTTGTCTACAACTTTAATCACATATATCAAATTTGAAGCTAGAGAGTCAGCCTCATGCTGCGACTTAATACACATTTATATTATTTACTCTTATTGTCATTATTATACCCCAACTTTACCAGTTACTGTGTCACCTTTGGCTATTTAAATTAAAAAAAAAATTAAACTAAACTATGATTCAGTTCCTTAGTAACAATAGCTTCCTTTCAAGGGTTCAGTAGTCACATGTAACCATTGGCTACTGTATTGGACAGAGCATATTAAGAGCATTTCCATCATAGCAGAAAATTCTATTGGACAGTACTAATATGTATAATTAGAATAATACATTCCTCTGAGAGTTTTTATTTTATTAAACGCGATTAGTGTTGTAGAGCTTTTAGTATTGTAATGGTAAACATAAATACTTGATTCATGATATTTAATAATAAGGTCACTGGTTAAACTAAGAATAATCTGATAATACAAATAGCAATAAAAACATAACATTTACATATGTAGTATCATGAGCATGGTATATATAGCTTTGCATTTATACACTAAGATCAATTATGTTTTTAAATATTTTGCCTCGAAATAATTCTTAAATTGGCATTCTGAAAAGTTTCCCCAAAGTAGAAGCCATATAGCAAGCCTAATATATTATGCTCACAGTTTTATTACACACACACACACACACACACACACACACACACACAACCTGTATTAAGCAAATATTTATTTTTTTATAATTCTAAATATTAAGAAACCTTAACATGCAGGTCATAAGCACCTACCACCAGGGATAAATGTGGTTAACCAGGATACAAGATTATGAACAAAGAACTTGGATTAGAATTCTCACCCTCTCAAATTATGACATGGCATTAACTCAGTAAAATCTCTTTATGCATTTCTGGGATTACCGGCTAAAAGCTCCGAACTTTGATTTGTTTTATTGTCATTTGGGGTATAACTATGTTTATTTCATTGTTTTTCCCTTTAGGAAATAGGTTAAATAAAAGACACACATGTACACACACGATCACATACTACGCTTATACACAAAACAATGGTTAGGTAAACAATCAATCCCATCTTTAAATCAACGTGGACCACAGCCCAGAGATGAACCCATTTGACATGCCAGTCAAAACACTTGATTCATGGACTGGACTCTGTTAGTGTTTATGTCCTTTAATTCACAGTTCAGTAGTTATTATCATTCTTATGACAACCATTCAACCCTGTGGACATAAAGTCTATAAGTCTATATAATACCCATGAAAAATAGACTCTTGTATTATTACTACACAAGCAACATCACTCTTACAAACAAGTCCTTTACTAAAAGTTATTTTTTCCTGATTATTTATAACCTGTGTTTTCCCTCCTTGTAGGCTACTGATAATTATAATGCCATGGCATACAGACTCACGATACCACCAGTTAAAGAGGGAAAAGAAGAATTTGTGGTGGAAACATACACAGAGCTAATCGAAACTGCTATGAGGAGTTCCTACTTCCAGTTTAAAGTCATCGCAACTGATCACCATGGGAAGGGACTAAGTGGCAAAGCTGATGTACTGATAAGTACATAAAACTTCAGATAGAAGGGTACATAAAATACTAGTCCTCTGACTAGTCAGTGTTTTTAACTTGTAGAACAGTTAAATTGACTTGATGTAGGATTTCTATAACATGTGATTAATTTGCATTCAGGTTGTTGATACCTACAGTTTAGGATATAAAAAACACAACTTTATGGTTTTTTTCTTGTTTTTTGTTTTTGTTTTTGTTTGTTTTTTGTTGTTGTTGTTTTTGTTTTTTGCCACTTGGAAATACATCATATGTTTTTATATATGTTTGTGACAGCAATGTCATAAGCATTAAATTTCAATTTGGTCTGTGGATCTCATCTTTAATATAGAGTTGGCTATAGCTACTTAAAATTATAAAATGCTTTACAGAGCTGTGCCATATAAATTAAAATAGTTTTAAATTACTTTTAAACTACTTTTAAGCCTTGTGTAAATAAGAAAACAAAAGTAAATATTTTGAAGCAAGATTATGTCCCAATTGGTGATTTTTTGTGTGTTTTACCAAAATTCCCATTCATGATTTTGATGAGCCTTGACTTATATGTTTGGCTTCAATCACCACCTTCAGTAACTTCACCTTTCTAGTCTGCTTTTTTCAGTCTATACAAGCTCAGTGGTGGATTCGTCCCCAGGGTGGTTTGATACTAATTTTTGTTCAAAATATTCAATATCAGTGCATCCATCCTATACAATCTCTATCATTATTTGGACTTTTCTCTGATGAATCTAGTGAAAATTATATTTATTATTGGAACTATCTGTCTCTAAAGACAGAATCAAGTGTAAGTTCTCGTTTGCTCTTTACATCTTATTAAATCTTTATCTTTCAAGGTGTCCTTCATTTAGTTCTCTAGACAAGTCGGACCTCTCTCTATATATGCAGACATCAGTGATCAAATATTAGTCTTTTTAGATAATGGTGATGACCAAGCACCATGATTGTGATTGGTATGAAGACCAGAACTTTCTTATGTATAACAGTAAAGCAGCATGGAATAAACAAAGGCCAGTCTGGGGTTTTTGGCATAGAAGGTATTGTGGTTGACATAGATTTTCAATCAAATCAGTAGCTGTAAATATTATGTGAAATAACGTCATTTCTTTTCCTGTTATTTAAGGTATGCACATTGTGATGCTTTAAGGCTGATAAGCTCAGTAAGGATACTTAAAATACTATAAAAAACATAAACAAACTATAACTATATAGATTATATATATATATATATATATACACACACATAGATATATTTTATGTACATAAGCAACATGAAGTTTATGGAATTTTTATTTGAACTCTATAAACTTATGTGTAGATTATAAAATATATCTTTAAAATTATCCAAGATATATTTAGAAAAATTAATTCAAAGAAATCATAATGTTATGAAGTTATAAATTATACACACACACACACGCATGCACACACACACACACATATGGAAGAATTCTCAGCAAAATACTATTTACAAGATCAGAAATCCTTTAAATCAAGAAAAGAGAGATATGGAGAGAATTAAGACTTTTATGTAGAAGGAACAAAATATGTCAAAATCAGGAAAGAAGAGAAACGATGGCAGGTCTAAATAACTAATAGATATTTATCCATTCTTGAGGAGTGAGAGAGGGAAAGTAAATAACAGACAGGCCTAAAGATGGAAGTAGTTGGTTCATATAAAGCTTTAGGTCATATAAAAAGTATTGAAACTTTTTCCTCAAAGCAACAGGAAACTGTTGAAAAACTTTTAGTAAGAGTGAATGAAGATAAGATTTTTAAGTTAGATAAAACCTGGCATAATGCAAATCTGGACCTGCCCTGAGGTTACTACTTCTGCTGCCTTCTCAAGTAATGGCTTTTGTGTGCTTTTCTATATTGGTTTGCCACAGTCTTTATACTACCTACTGGTAAAGTAGGATTCTCAGTGCACCACATTGCTATTTCTATACCATTCTCCTTCCTAGGAATCCAGGCTTTATTCTCACCGTCTGACTCTCGCTCACTCCTGTTCTCACACTATTGCTGTGATCTCATCACTCCCATCATAAATCCATCTACCTACCAGAATTTACACCAGCATTCTTTGCTTTATTTCCTGTTCTCTTAGATGGATTCTCTTTGTGTTTTTCTGGAGCCATTACCTCCACCTGTGCAACAGATCCAGTCCTCTGCTCACCAGCTCTAACATATTGTTTGAGTAGCTCTCCTGTTTCTTTTATACATTATAAATATCAGTCTCCTTCCTTTGATAATTCCCATAATCATGCTTTTTTTCAAAATAATTTTTAAAAACCCTCTTGAACTACATCTAATTCTAGCTACCACTCTGTTTCTGTTCCTCTTTCCAAAAAAAAAAAAAATTGTTAGAATTGACTCATTTTTCAGCGTCTAACCACTCTTAACACCTCTTTATTGTAATTTCACTCTCAACACATCTGAAACTGCTTACGTCAACATGATCAATTGTTTCTTTTTACTAACTGTACTCGTAATTTCAGTCTTCATCTTATTTGAACCATCAGCAACATGTGGCTGATTGTTACCTTTACTAGGCTCTTGGGCCACCATTCTCTCTTGTTTACTTCTCACCTCATTATTTGTCTCTTCTCAGTCCTCATCTTGAGGTTCCTTAGGCTAAAAACTTTTTGTTTCCTTTTTCTCCTAAATCACACATTCAATCCTGTAGTAAATACTGTTGTTATATAGATATAGTTATAAATGTAGATATCAATATAGACATAGATCTACATTGATCCGTACCCTTTTAAACACTCCTACTATTACAACTTGGTGTAAACCACCATCACATTTTGCCTTTATCATTGTACAAACTCATTAACTTGCCCTAATGTCTCCACTCTTGCTCCATTCCACTAGCGTCTGGCTTTAATACAACACCTAAAATGATTCAAATTTAATTCAGGTCCTATTATTTCTTAGCTTAAAACCTTCTAATGTCACCTCGATGTTTTCAGAAAATTTTTGTAGTCATTACAGGAGACTATGAAGCTCTTGATAATATGTCCTCCAACAGCCTCACTTTCTACTTTTCTTCTAAGTCATTGAAACTAGATAACATTGGTCAAATTAGTTTTCAAACAGCCAGACATTCTCTCACATTAGTGATTTTGCAGTGGCTCTACATAGAATACTCCTTCCCCAAATGTGGTTTCATGGTATAATATCAAAAAAGAATATACACATTTATCTCAGAAGACCATTAAAATTCCTCTTCTTTTTTAAGGAAAGTGGGATTGTACCAGAAACCAGTTAAAAGAGTGGCCAGTCCAAGCAGAAGATGATGAGGGTCTCTAGAGTTATAGAGGATCTTCGGAGGATCCAATATGTTAGATCTTTGCCACTGAGAACTTGAAATGCGGCTTATTTGCATTGTGATGTACTAGAAGTATAAAATACATAATGAATTTCAAAGATTTATCATGAAAAACTATAAAATTATTCCCGTAATAGGTTGCTTTATATTGATTAAATGATGGATAATAATATATGTAAGATATTGGGTTCAATGTGTTGTTAAATTAATTTCACTATTTTAAAAATCTTTTTATGTTGGGTACCAGGAAAGTTTAAATTATGTATCTGATAAGTACTTGTGACTCAGATGATACTTATATTAAATATCATTGTCTAAACTCTATGGGAACAAATGGGGAAATGAAAGAAACATAAGAGTTTTATGATGAAGAATTAAAAGTTCTTAGAAATAAAACATGTAAATTGGCAATCTCTGTTTTCAGAATTTCGTGCTTCTAAAATGTTCCTTCTTTTTTTATTTTTACTATATTTAGTGACAAAGATAGATTCCGATGATAGAATATATTGTTAAACATTTTTATTAGTAATCAACATGTAAAAACTAAAAATTCAGCAATTTTATAAGAATGTTTTAATAGTTTTTTTATGTTGTAATTACAATTGACATTCAATATTATTTTATAATATTAGTTACAATTATACAGCATAGTGGTTATACATTTATAAATAGTTCCAAATCTGCAAGCATTAGTTTATTATACCAAACATTAAAAAATTCTGCTATATAAGTTCAATTTTATTAATATCTGGTGTAATAAAGTATCATACATATTTCTGGAAGTATTTGCAAAGAGGCTATTCTAGAATAGTAACATAAATAATATCCAGTTATCTTAAGATTTAAATACCTTTGCTATAGATGATAGAAGAATTCAGGAATGATGGATTTCTTTGTAAAATTGAAATTTAATCTGTAAAAGCTTATTCTCCATTTGCATATTCAAAATGTGTACATTCTACATAAATCATATATTAACATTTTAAAAAGATTTAAAATTTTAAAGACAACCATAAACAGGTAAGTATGAACTGACTATTTTGGGGTTAAGTACAGTATAACTTTTGTTTTTTAATCCAAATGAAAAATACATAATTTTTATATCTTAATAATACAAAAGTATGTTTTCAAAACTTATTAAAATTGGGAGATCTTTTTGATAAACTGTAAGTTTAACACATTTATATATATGTGTGTATATATATGTGTTATATATATGTTCCACAGGGTCTTAAATCTTAATTATTTTGTTAATTCAGTCAGAATTTAGTCCCTAAGCACATTAACAAATTAGAAATTCCCTTTCAATAAGTAATTTATCTTCTGGGAAATTACTGACTGTTCTTAAAAGGCAAACAATAGGGTGCCTTATACCTGCTAGGCTAAATTTTGCTGCATTCCAAAAGTTTAGTTGTGTATGAGCTGCTAAAACTCAGAACAGATTTTTATACAAGGGCAAATTCTATTAAATTTCTGAAACTATGTATAAATAACATTCTAGTTTTTCATTGTCCTATAATTAGTAAGACTCTAATAGCTATGTGTAATAGATCGCATGTGTAATGAATCCATGACAAACAGCATGGCAAATGAGTGTGTACCATGATAGACTGATGGTGTAACAAAAAAAAAAAAACCTCTAAATTTCAGCAGTTAAATAAACACATTTGATTTTTCTCTCACAAGATTAGCAATAAGTGTGTACATGGTTGGGTGATGTTCTTGTCAGCTTTTCTACATATAGAGGTTCACAGACTTAATTTCCTTTAACTTGTGTTTTTCTCCTTTCTTGACATCTTCAGTCAGATAACGATTGGGAGAGGAAGGTAGGTTCACACAGATTTAAGCATACTTATTTCTTCCTTTGCACTTACTTTATACATTGATCAGTACTCCATCATAGGGATCTACCAAACTACAAAGTATATTGAGGAATCTATTCTTGTTGAGATAACATTCCATGGTTACTATTTGTTACAGGCCATTTGCTTTTGACCACAAATTTCACTTCATTTCATTTTCTTACATTCCTTGATTCAGTGTTGAAAGACAGGGAAAAAGATAAGAAAAGAAGAAAAGAGAGAGAGGAAGAGTGGAAGGAAAGAACAAAGTGAAGGAGGATGGAAGGAAGAAAACAGTTTTGTAAGTATCATAAACATATTTCTAGAGATTTTGGCCATGTGTTTATACTACTAAGAACAAAAATAAAAATAAAGAAACAGAAACAAAACAAAAATACTTCTGTATAACTTCTATCTCTTGTTTTACTCAGGATGCATAAGAAAAGAAAGTTACAAAAACTGTGATAATCCCATTTCTATTGAAGTTATTTTTTTTATGAAAACACTATCAAGATTCATCTACATGTTTAAGGAAAATTTAAATGTTTAGTTGCAGACATCTATAATGAGTTAGGGATGCAGGGCTGTAGCAGATACTGTTAACTATTTGCTCATAGCTGGTAGTAGAACTGATGCCTGGCTTAGTATAGACTGCAAAACATAATTATCGGGCTAACACAATGGTTTGAAAAATTTCTACTTACTTGTAAATATTTCAAATCTGGACCTGTATAACCACATAGTAGTATTCACTAGAGATGAGTTAGTAGTTATCCTCTTCAAAAAGTTGTAAACTCATTTCTGTTTATCCCTATCATTTCATGTTTTTGTCTGCTTCACTTATTTAGGTTACCTCTTGGTCCCTGAAGACACTTAGTTTCTGACTCCTGATAGAGAATCTGTGAGCCACTATATCAAAATACTTGTAGATAAATCATCCCTAGGATAAATTATGTTTAGCTATATGGTGATAAATATACTTAATCTATAATATTCAATTTATGGTCCTGATGCATATGCATTTTTTTACAATTTTAATAGTGTATCTCATACATGCAGGACAATATGTGATTTGAATTTACATTTTTTATATCCATATTGGGCACATATTCTGGAGTCAGACAGCCTGTGCTAATCAGCCCCGAGTCATTAAATGTCTCTTTGTTTTATTGGTTTTCTTATTTAAAATTGGAATCATAATTATAACTACCTGACATGGTAGTTATTAGAATGAAATGAGTTAAAGCCTGTAGAACATTGAGGACAAAAAGTAAAGCTTTTAGTTTTCTTCATTTTTCTAAATAAGAATAGAAAGAATTCCGTAAATGTTGAATAAATAGGGCAAATTCATAAACAGCTGTTTGAATTTATTTTAACCCATATGTAAATTTGTATGTATATATCTTTATCTACACATACATAAATGTGGCTAAAGCAGATGTAAAGAGTTGCTATGATGATTACAAGGAATGAATTATTCTAAGTAGTCATATCCCAGATTCCTAGTCACAATGAATAAATAATATTTATAACATCTAAAGGCTGTGTTTTTCATTCTTCTGAGTGTCCTTAAAAACACATTTAAAAACAAACAAAAATACCTTCTCTCATGTTCTAGTAAATAACTAAAAACAACAAACAAAATCTATAAAAGTTGAAATTGTTAGGGTTCTGTAACTTCTAAGTAGACAACACTCTATCGTTCTCAACATGCCCCAAGTCTAGTGGAGATTGCATAACCAAAAATATCATTTATTCCTAAATTTGAAACTGTCTATGCATAGTAGAAAGACATAAAAGTTATTTTTAATTATAGAATTGTTAATAAGTAAAAGCGAACAAATTCTGTTTTTTTTTCTTCTTTCAGGTTTCTGTGATCAATCAGCTGGATATGCAAATCATTGTTTCTAATGTTCCCCCAACTTTAGTGGAGAAAAGGATAGAAGATCTTACGAGTAATGGATTTTTGTTTACTTATATATTTATTTTTGCATGCCTATAATTTTTAATGGATTAGATAATTTACACCATTGCAATGTTAGGTTACACACACTTTAAAACACTGCCTTAATAATAATTTAGCTTGCTATTTTTTTCTGAAATAGTAGCTTTATTTGAAATATGTGAAGATTCTGAGAGTACTTTCAAATAACAATAAAACAGATATAAGAAGATATTATTCCGAATGCTTTCACTGATGCATCAGTGTAACCTCAAATGCAGCATGTAAGAATTAAATCATAACATTAATGTGAGTATAAATCATTATTTTCATTGCCCCATATTATTCAAATAGCTCATTATCTAAGCAACCAGCTAGTCTAGAGAATGCTATTTCTCAAAGTGAGGTATCTAGATGCCTAAGACTTATTCTTTCAAAAAAAAAGATACATTTTAAACAACGTATATTTTTAATTATTCTAAAATATGCCATGCCCTCTGCCTTTGAACCTTTTACATTGAACATGATTGAAGATATCATTGTTGACTCAAATTGGTGTTTATTTATTAAGCTACATGTTCTCACATATTTGAAGGCTCTCAAAGATTATTAAAATATTTTTACTATTTTACTCTTAACTACCCTAGCCTAGCCTGCCATCATTCATAATTTTATATTGGTATTTATTTCTTATTCTGTCTTCTATTGAGTTCGAGTTGATAGATGTCAATGGTCACTGTTTATCTGCCTCTCTCTAGCAAAATATCTCCCACTTCTGATAGATAACTAACCTTTTAGTAATTATGTGTCAAATTAAATACAATTGGCACTGATTAAGGCAGGAGTGTTTCTCTTATAATAAAGGCATATGTGTTTAATAACAATGATTCGTGAACATTTTATGAAATTTAACCCTTGGCTGTCACATAAAATGTCCTATGATAGAGATGATTACTAATATTTGTGCATGGAATATCAATCATGCAGTGTCCTGTTTATATCAAAAGTGGTTTATATGTTTAAGCCATATCAAAATCATAGCTGATGACCTGAACATTTTAGAATTATGCCTATTTGTTAGGTGCTTTAAAGCCATCTGTTGGGTAGGCTTTCTTTGATTACACTATTCCGAAGAGAATGATACTCTCTTCAATCTCTAACTTTTATTCTTCTGTATTTTTCTTCAAAGCATTATATTTTTATTATATGTCAATTTTCCACTGAATATATGCTTTATTAAGCTCGGAAATCTATTTTACTGATAGAATTCCAGTTAGATAGAAGGCACTCAATACATGTTACTTAATGAAAATTTTGTACAAGCAAAAGTATGATGTCCCTTTCCTTATGATGAGATAAAATTTATGAAAAAGAAAAAAATGGCAACTTAAACGTACAATTTCATATAAATTTATATGATATATACCTCTTCAGTAGATAATGAAAATACGAATGAGAAAAATCAGGCAGCTTTCAAATCTTGCAAGAAATGTGTCACTTTGAAGGAGCTTTGACTTTATATAACATTAGTTTTGAAATGCAAGCTTGGACAAATAATTGAAGCTTGCCCAGACTCAGTTTCACTATTTAATGACAAGATCTAATAAGAATAATGTTCTGGGATTGGGTTGAGAATTAAACAATATAAGCCATCTTGGACAATGAAAATCATGAACACTTAATGAATAACAAATATTGACATAAATGAGGTAGTGGCCCAAACTAGGGCAAATCCTAGAGAGGCCAGAGTTTAAACTTTTTACTCAAAGAGCATAGTTTAGTAATGAAGCTCAGATTATGGATTCAGATAGACAAATCCTATTATCGCTGTGTGCTCTGAGCAAGATATTTAACATTTGCAACAACACTTCCTCATCTTGAATATTGGAATAAGGATGTCAATCTTGTGTTGCTTTTGATTGAATTAACTGTGCATTTGCTAGTGCAATAGGCATAACAGGCACATGTCTGATTTGTTTTGGTAGATTTTTAAAAAATGTATCAAGTTAGAGATTCTTAAGCACAAAAATTTCAAATCCCTCTTAGAACAGTTTTATATGCATAGCAAAATTGAGTAGAAGATACAGAGAATCCACATTACTTCCTGCCTAGTGGGCACCCATTGCTTCCCTCACTATCAGTATCTTTCACCAGAGTGGTACATTTGTTACAATCATGAACCTACAGTGAGATGTTATAATTACCCAAAGTTCATGCTTTACATGAGGGTTCACTTCTGGCATTGTACATTCTGTGGATCTGACTAATGTGTAATGACATGTATCCATTATTATAGTATCATACAGATTAGTTTCACTGCTCTACAAATCCTCCATGCTCCAGCTATTCATCTCCCCCTCCTGCACTAACCCCTGATCTCTTTACTTTCTTCACAGTTTTGCCTTTTCCAGCATATTGGAATCATATAGTATGTAGCCTTTTGGTTCTCTCTTTGAAAATTAATTTAGTAGATGAAAGCGGTGGTGATAGGACTGTTAGACCTGATTCAGCACCATGAATCTCCAAACACTCACTCTTAATGTCCAGGGATGAATAATGAAAATACATACATAACTGAGGTAGACAGCAGTGCCCATTTGTTCATTAAATGTAAGAATTTATTGTTCCGATGACCAGACTAACTGGCACAATCATTTCCTATCTTAGATGACAAGTCACAT
This sequence comes from Eonycteris spelaea, assembly GCA_003508835.1. Classification (NCBI taxonomy): domain Eukaryota; kingdom Metazoa; phylum Chordata; class Mammalia; order Chiroptera; family Pteropodidae; genus Eonycteris; species Eonycteris spelaea. Next base: position 36,928 of record PUFA01000846.1, read on the forward strand.
CATCACCAAAGTCCTTTTCTATATTTCCCATGAGGCATCCCTACCCTTTGAAGTGGAAAACTTGAATTCCATATGGTCATCACATATTTTTTTTAGGAAGTCCCTTGTATGAGGACAGATTATAATACAAGTTTCCTTGGTAAACAGGAAACCAGTATAAGCTAGGAAAGTTGATAAAAGGAAAATTTAATGGCCTAGTATGTTCATTTCACAATGGGGAATATTTTGTAAAGGGGAATATCCTTTGCTGGCTAAGAGCACAGTGCCTGGAAAATAGTATGCTCATAGTAAATGTTGGCTGCTATGGTAATGATAACAATTACTCTCCATTCCCCTGGAATTGGCTTCCATGGCCACACTGAATTTTTTAAATTAGTTTTGTTATGTTATGAATAGAATTAATCAATACCTCTTTGTAATGAAACACAACCTCTTTTTGTTATATTAATGTATTCTAGCCATCTCTATGCCCCATACAGATATTCTTGCATATCGATGTTCTTAAGGATTTTAGACTGACCTTAAGATTTGTCTCTTTGTGGATCTTGTGTTTCTCTTACTTGCAAATTCTCAAGATTAAGGAGTAGAAGAAGTTACTGTGAAGATAAGTTTAATGACACCTTACTATTAACAACAAATGATTGTCAATAGTATCCTTAAAAAAAGCTAAGAAATATTTTCATTTTATGTCTTCTTTCTTTCTGTTTCATTCCAATTCATCAAGAAGCCCAAATGAAAAAAAGGAGATTGGGATTCTAAAATTTAAATCCTTAGGAATCTGCTGAAATGACATTTTCAAAAAGTATAAATTAAAGAGTTTAGAAATACTGCAATGAATTGGAATTGATCATTTAAGTCCTGGCATTGGTCAAATACTTTTCTTACTTTCTAAATGCAATGTGGAAAATTAATAATAGTAGAACCTTATTGAAGTAGTTATTGCTTTGATGTAGAAGAGCCCAGTTCCATGAAATATTTATATATCATCTGAAATATGTCTATGTAAATTATAGTTCCTGGTATTAAGGTCACAAGACATACTTCAGAAATCTAGTCGAGATATTTATTTCTAAGATGAGAATTATAGTCTCTTTGGAAGAGAACCTATGAAACATGAGACAATAAATGCTAGCATTTCTATTTCCTTAAATGGGTGTGTTAAAGACTTGGTTTGGAGAGGAAGGGTTAAGTTGAAGAGCCAATGAATAAACACATTATCTTTCATCATTTTACTCTCTCTTTGTTTCAGAGTTGTGGGCATAGGGGACTTTCTGTAAAGAAACATTAATATTTTAATAATAAATTTAAAAACACTTTTATAGTTTCTAATAATGATATTGAAATTTCTTGTTTTATTAATTACTTATTTTATTATAATATTAGTTACCAATAATTTAACATTTAAAATGATAATTTTAAATTAATAATTTTAATGACAAAATACTTTTATAAATAAAACTTTGTTTTCAGAAAGAGGTCATAGGTTGGATTTAGCTTGTGAGCTTTAACTAGCCAACTGCTAATTTAGAATATTATACTCTCTAGATAAAAAGAGTTCTGAAGCTTATTGTTTCTATTCAAATTCCTATAAGAAAACACTTTGGGGAAACCTCATATAAAATTCCTAAGCGATATATTAAACTTTTTCTCCTTCAAGATGGCTGTTGTTCCTTTTGAATTAAGAGGACCTAGGCAGCCCAGGAAGTCCAGATCCAAAGGAACCCAAGTTGAGAGCAGAAAGATGGGTTAGGGAAACACCACAGAGAGGCCTGCAGGAGCCAGACTATAGACCCCAAGCAGAGCTGAGGAGACAGTCTGTGCTGAGATCACTTGCCCTGCCTGGGTACTGATACTGAAGAGGCTTGTAGATACCACTCCAGATGCAGCATTTTCAGGAGGAACTGAACTCCAAGCTCCTCAGGCAGCTTTGTTGGAACAGCCACCCCCTGTACACCCATGGTAAGTGGACCTGTCAAGAAGGTTGGGGTAAAGTCTGTTAGCTTGACCTTGGCCAAAGGTATGGAAACCTCAGGCTCTTGGGGGCCTAGAGGTGTCTATGGTAGACCTTGGAAAACAGTGACAGTCTAGCCAAGGTTCCTCTCAAGGAGACCCTAAATGCCATAGACACGTACAGTCAGCAAGCACGGGCTGGCAGCAGCTCATCACTCTACATCATACATTTTCTGTCTCCTTCTGGCACTGTCTGGCCATCTCCCTCATTCTTTGAACATCTTTGTCCAATTAGGTTCAAGGCTTGCTCTTTTCATGCTGTGACCTACTCTCTAAGAATGCAGAGCTCCTGGTTGTTCTTCCAACTTTTTGTCCTCTCACTTCCTCCCTATCACTTCATTCTGTCGTTTCATTTCAGGCTAATAAATGGATACCAGCTTCACCCCACTGTTCTCAATGACCAGCTCTCTGCTTTTTGTCACCCCTCCCTTACCTTGTGTGAATCTGTTTCTTTCCACCGCTCTCCAATTACTCTCAGTGCCCCATCACTCTCCTTTACTTCATCACATCCTGACGCCTGCCTCTCTGTCAACCTCTAACCGTTTCTGTGGCTCTCGCCACTGTGGTCCATCTCTGCCACACTTAGGCCTGCCTGGTCTTGGATAGTCCATTATCACCCACCCTCTTGCAGTGTTTACCCTTCATATCATCTCTGCTGCTGCCATGGTGGCTCCCCTGTCACTGTGGTGGAGTAGTTTCTAGTCTCCTCATGCTCTACTCTGCTGTCTGGCCACTCGAGTTTTCTGAGGTCTGACCTTCAGGGACCCAAGCTAGGTAGCTGGAGAGGTAGAGCTGGCTACCTAGAGAGGCAGCACCCCATGTCCCAGGTGGATGTTGAAGTAAAGTCTCCTCACCGGGAGGGCAGGCATCCCTGTCTTTCTGGGAGATGTGATGTCATTAGATAGCCCTGAAACCCCTCCTGTTCCTCTTTGGTGTTCACAGCATTTCCCACATTTGCTTTACAGTGTTTTATTTGTAAAACACTGTACCTTTGCATATCTATCTATCTATCTATCTATCTATCTATCTATCTATCTATCTATACATACACACACACATATGTGTGTGTGTGTGTGTGTATATATATATATATATATATATTTTATATAATAGTCTTTTTAAATTAATGATCCAGTAGGAATTTGTGTGTGAGAGAGAGATAAAAAAAAACAAGAGAGAGGGATAAACAGATGGAGTTTATTTTTTACTGAGCTGACTACCTAATTTCTTCAATACTATTCATTGAAAAGATCCCTTTTTCCAAGTGTTTGCAGTATTATCTTAATCTTATTCTAAAATCGTGTGTGTTTTAAATCAATGTCTGGTATATTTATTGTTTTGTTCATGTACAAATATCATCTGAAAGCACATGATTTTTCACTCTTGTAAAATCTTTGAGTCAGGATAAATCTAACAAGTTGTAAAATGGCCGCTGCAATGAGGCTGAATCTGTTCTGTGGGACCTTGGTTTCCGGCAGCATCAGTGGCTGCAGCATGGCCGCAGCACAGCAGGCCTGAGTTTGTGTGTGTTCTGAGGGAACCTATTTTATAGCAGCAGCAGCAGAGGCTGGTGCTTATTCAGGAATGATTTTGCATTTGTTCTGAAAAAAAAAAATCATTGGTTTGTGGCAGCGGCAACAGCTTCCATTGTACTGCCACACTGGGCCTGAGGCCGCCTCTGCTCTAGAAAACTTGCTTTAGGTCAGTGGAGGAAGCTTCCCTCCTGCTGCTGCACTGTGCCATGAGGCACATCTGTCCTGAGGGACCCTGGTTTAGGACAGCAGCAGCTATTGCCCCACCATTGCTGCTTTTAGGCCTGAGGCTTAGTCTCTCATCAGAGAACTTGCTTTATGATAGGGGCTACGACAGCCACGTCTGTTGAGAGGAAACTTATTTTAAGGCAGCATCTGTGGCACCCACATCTGTTGTGAGGGAGCTTGTTTAAGGCAGCAGCTGTGGTCATCACATGAAGGTCACCTGGGAATCACACAGCATTCATGCGGGAGCCATGTGGGAATCGCTTGGCCATCACACTGGGATCACGTGTATATCAGGCTAAAGTAATTTCCTTGGATGTTTACACCTAAAGAGGTTCTTAAGACCCAGAGAAACAGTTCTGGTTTGTGGAAGATTTACATGTGCAAGGGCCTGGAAAAGAATGTAAGCATTTCAAATAAAAGATACTGAGGCAGATTTGCCAATTATCAGGCACCTAGGTCAATCACAATTTAAGTTTTTTTTTTCTCTTTCTGAGTACAGGACAGTACTTTTTCTAATGTCCTAAATTTTTCAAATATCTGCATAATCCTTAAATGGATGAGGCGACTTCGGAATCCGTAATAGGATAGGTGGCTTTGTAGTATTTCTGGATCTGCACTGTTGTTTTCATATACATGAAATTTACTAAATACAAGGACTGTTGTTTTTAGTTATTCAAAGAATTGCATCTGCTCCTCAATGATAACACCAAGGTCTGACCTGCCCATTCAGACACGCCATCTTGAATTTGCTTCTTATATCAAGGAGCAGAATTCCAAATAAAGTGGAAATCAAAAGGTCCTATGCCTGGAATAGTGTTGCTTGCCTTTGGAGTGTGGGGTGTGGGATTCTTCCACAAAGTTTCCGCATGTTTTCCTCTCCTTGGAGCACTTAGTTCCATTTTGGCCCAGTTAGTGTCAGGAAAAGAATCTTAAAATATAGCTTCCATCTGGCCCTAAATATCAACCTCCACTTGGGCCAGGTGCTAACTATTAGCAGAGGGTCTGTCCATTTGAAATAGTGCCATTTATGATCTTGGTAAAGACTTGCTCCAGGGATTGCATAATTACACTGTGATATGGGTAGGTGGACTGATGGTGTAAATAGGTTATCATTTTCATTGTAAGTCTTATTTTTGTACTTTTGTTAAGGGAATGTTTCTTAGGCTAGCCACAATACTCCTGTCTTTTAATTTGGTCCTCCCATAGACATCAATGGGACATTTGTTTTAGGGTGAGAGCCTTTTAAAAAATCCTGGCAAATATTTTCCTCTCAGATATCAGGGCAAGGAATCAGGTTCAAGCCATGGAGAAGTGAGAAACATCTCCAGATCTCTTTTCTTAAAACAACAATAAGGTGAACATCTAAAACTCAACAAAAAACACCCAATGTGCACATTAGCACAAATGAGCGTGAGGTCTGCCCATAATAGCTCACAAGAGGCAGAACCCCGGGAGGTGGGCAGTGGACTGGGAGAAATAAAGAAGCTGCTCCTGGCAGCCAGAGCTCTCTGCAGCAGGAACAACAAGGGTGAAGGTGTGTCCAGTCCCCAGAACATCTCTGCCTCGTAGAGCTGTGAGCTCCATGTGGCCAGTGGCAGTGCCTAGGTGTTGGGAGCCTTGCTTGCCGACAAGCATACTGCCTTGTGAAAGCTGGCTCAGTTCCTTATCATACACCCTGTTGTGCTGCAACCTAGCGGAGCATTCCGAAGGCAACCCTGCCCAGCTGTGACCGTTGCGATAACCACAAAGATGTGCCCCAGTTGCCTTCCCCCTCCCCTCCTGCTACTTCCCCCACCTCTGCTGACCCTCGCGCCAAGCCATAGACCAATCATATTGCAACAAGTACCCCTCGCCTGCCCCCGCTATAAATATACCCCTTTGAAAAAATAAAGTTTGAGGCTTGATCAGAACACTGTCTTGCCTCCACTCCTTTCTCTCGCCCATGTTCCTTTTCAGGTGAAATCCTCCTCGGGTCCCATTAAATAACTGCGCCCCGCTGGCCGGGCAAGTGGCGCCCAACGTGGGGCTCGAGGCACGGATCTTCATCAGACGGCGGTCACAGTGTCAACACGAGAAGAGGGCCTTTCGGCGACTGCTGCCCACAGGCGTCTGAAACAGCGGGTAAGTCATTGCCGTCCCATTATTAAACATGGGCCATTCACTGTCTAGAGAAGAGTCTTTTGTTAAAGAAATAAAAGGGTCGTTAAGAGAGAGAGGAGTTAGGGTTAAAAGAAAGATTTGATTAATTTTTCTGTTTTGTTGATCAGAAATGTCCTTGGCCCAGATATTCACCCCCTTAGTTGGCAAAAGGTGGGCAGAGACCTAAATAAACTATTAGAGACTGAAGGGCCAGATGCCGTTCCTGTTAGCTGTTTTAGCTACTGGGGACTGATTCGAGACATTATTGAGGGAGCAGAGACAGATGGAAATCAGAGGCAATTGTTATCTGTAGCTACCGAGACACTCCGAAACTTGTCTCACCCCCCTTCCCGGAAGGAGGGGGCCAGAGCCTCTCCCTGCCCCTCCGTTGTTGTTGATATAGAGACCCCTCCTCCAAAAAAAACCCATTTCTCAGGCATATCCAGTCCTTCCTCAGGCCTCCTCAGAGCCCCTTGATCCGGGCGATGCAGCAACCTTAGAAGAAGAGGCCGCTCGATATCATAACCCTGACTGGCCTCCGCCTAACATGTATTTTGCCACCGGGGGAAAGTTTCTTGCCCTCCTCCATATAACCCCGCCATGATTCCCCCTCCGAGCGTACCCCCCGCCATTTTAGATCCTCTCATAGAAGCCAAGAAACAACTACAAAACCAAATTCAGAGTCTTAGGAGAGTTTTCGCCTTACAAAATAAATTAGCTGATTTACAATCAGAAGCCTCCACCTCGTTCACTAGGACTATGTCCTCGATGCGGGAAGGGATGTTATGAAATTTTGCAATAGAAATTTACTCCTCAAAAGATAGAAATTAGGTGAGAAGCTCTCAATACTGTTAATAATTTTCAAAAATTATTGAGAGATATTAATTGGCTCTGTTCTTCCCTTTATCCTCACATATGCTTTAACTAATTTGTTCTCTATTTTAGAAGGGCCCACTGCATTGGATAGTCCTTGGAAACTAAACGCTGGTAGACAAAGAATTTTAAAGATTGTATTGTTTGAAAGACACTCTTGTAGTCACAAACTTGCATTGCTCAGGTTTCATTATTGTAGTAAAGGCTTTTTCTAACTTGAAATTTTAAAACTTTTTATGATTTTCTTTTTCTTTTATTGGTTAATTAGTCTAAAACTTAGGACATTTTTATCATGGAGTCAACAGTGAAGATAACTTGATTTTGTATTGGAAATGAGAAAAATAATGACTAAATTACAAGTTTCAGTGCTTTTAAAGGTACCTTTCTGTTCCTGTTTCTGTTGACCGGTCACCAGGAGTCCATGGAGAGACTGGATGCAGTCATATCTCCTGGACCATGGCCAGGCTGCGGGACGCCGCCTCCTGTGCCCTGTTGTCAAAGTCTGTTTATTGTCTTTGGTCTTGTCTAGGATGTAGGTGGCAAATTTCTCTAGGCCACCTACACCCCAGTAATTGTCCTTGCCTGAGTGTCTGTTTTGTGTTTTGTGTTTTGCGTTTTCTGTGCAAGCGATGGGGGAAAACCAGAGTTCACAGTAGACACCCTTGGGGTGTCTCCTGTGACATTTCAAAAAAAACCCAAAAAAACAAAAAACAAAAAAAACAACAACAAAAAAATGCTTATAAACATAAAGAGGGGTATTTGCTTAGCCTTAGGAGAAAAGTGTTGTTTTTATGCTAACAAATCAGGAATTGTTCGAGATAAGATTAAACAGTTGCAAGACATTTAGAAAAAAGAAGAAGGGAAATGTCCTCCAACCCCCTGTGGACTGGTCTAGGTGGGGTGTTGCCTTATTTGCTTCACTTGCTTGGCCCTCTAGTTGGATTGCTGATTTTACTGTCACTAGGACCAGTTCTGTTTCAAAAACTTATGACTTTCATTCGCCAGCAAATAGAAGCCTTCCAATCAAAACCCATACAGGTTCATTATACTCGACTAGAGATGCTCGAGCGAGGCGATGCCTATATCCACTTAGGAGAGGATTAAACAGCATCTCTCCACAAGATAAAAGATGTTCAAAGCCAAGCCCCGCTAGCAGAGGCTGGTAGTCAAAGACGGGTAAGATTTCTCTAAGACTGAGACCAACCTAAGACAGGGCATGACTGCATGACACTCATGTACCGATGATGGGTAAGGCTCACGTCTGTAGAGAGTCACCTAAGATAGGCACAGTCTATCTGCTCCGAAGCTGTGAAAGCTTTGGCCCCTTCCATTTTTAATAAAGAAAAAAGGGGGTTCATAATCTCCCCTGAAAAGGTACAGGTCCAACCCCCTCTCCTTTTTCTGGGTTTCGAGCTGTATGCCAACCGAGTAGTTTCCCACAAGACCCAATTTAGGACCTCATCACTCTCCACGCTCAATGATTTCCAGAAGCTGCTTGGAGACATTAATTGGCTCCGTCCTTACTTAAAACTTACCACCGGAGATCTTAAGCCCCTGTTTGATATCCTGCAGGGAGATCCCAATCCAGCTTCGGCACGCCATTTAACAAAAGAGGCTCAGGCAGTTCTCTCTCGGTAGAAGAGGCTATAGAACAACAATTCTCTGGGTATTTTGACCCCTCGCACCATTCTGGCTTTTGATATTACCAACTGCTTTTACACCCACTGGATTACTCTGGCAAAATAGCCCCCTGTTTTGGGTGCATCTCCCAGCAACGCCGTCCAAAGTTTTGCCCTCATACCCATCATTGGTCTGTAATGTGATTCGCATGGGGCGAGTTTCTGCATTAAGACTGTTTGGCAGAGACCCCGACACCATTGTTACGCCATATGATAAGACTCAAAGGCAGTGGCTAGAATAGTTTGACCAAGAATGGACCCTGACCTGCACTTCTTTTCAGGGACAATTTGATAATCATTACCCAGCAGACAGACTAATCCAATTCCTAACCACCACTGCCGTTGTCTTTCCCCATGTCACCCGACATCAGCCCCTGCCTCAGGCTGCCCTGGTCTTTGTTGATGGCTCATCTAACGGCAGAGCCGCATTTGAGATTAATGGAAAGATTTATAGCTTTCAAACACCCCACTCCTCGGCACAATTAGTTGAGCTACAAGCTGTAGTGTATGTTTTCTCCAAACTTATGTCAACCCCCTTTAATTTGTACTCAGATAGTTCCTATGTAGTCACTGCTGTAAGTGTTCTAGAAACTGTTCCCTTTATAAAATCCTCCTCTGCAGCCTCCCATCTGTTTGCTGCTCTTCAAAGGCTCATTCTTAATAGAAAGCTTCCATTCTTTATTGGGCACATTCGTGCTCACTCAGGGCTACCAGGCCCTTTGTCTAAGGGTAATGATCGAGTAGACCGTGCTACCCGCCTTGTAGCACTTTCCCTCCCAGACCCCCTACCTAGAGCAACAGAGGCCCATACGTTGCATCACCTTAATGCTACCACTTTGAGACATATGTTCAAGATCACTAGAGAACAAGCCAGACACATCGTAAAGGCTTGCAAGGCTTGTGTCTCCTTTCTCCCAGAACCACACCTCGGAGTTAACCCCAGAGGTCTGGTTCCCGGAGCACTCTGGCAAATGGATGTCACTCATTATTCACCTTTTGGTAAGCTCAAATACATTCATGTTACCATAGATACCTTTAGTGGATTCTTGTTAGCCACATGCGTCAAACGGGAGCCTGTTACAGCCATTACCCTTGCTGTTCTCCTTGGCCTGGGAGCTACTGGTGCAGGAACGGGCATTGCCTCTATTGTTACCACCCAACAGCAGTTCTACGCTCTCAGCCTAGCAATTGATAAAGATATCCAGGCCCTACAAGAAGGTTTAGACAGCCTTAAACAATCAGTAGTGTCCCTCTCAGAGGTAGTGTTACAAAACCGCCGAGGCCTGGACCTCTTGTTTCTTAAGGATGGGGGGCTCTGCGCCGCCCTTAAAGAAGAATGCTGTTTTTACAAAGACAAAACCGGACTAGTCCAAGACAGCATAGAAAAGGTTAGAAAGAGTCTAGATACCAGGCAAAAACAAAGAGAAAAGGACGAAGCCTGGTATAAGAGTTGGGCCTCTAACACTCCATGGCTCTCCACCTTGCTTCCGACTATCCTTGGGCCCTTAGCGGGCTTTCTCCTTCTTTTATCCCTTGGCCCCTGGGCAGTTAAAAAATTAACAGCTTTTATTAAGGCACAGGTTGATCAGCTGACCAAGCCAGCTATCGCTGTCCATTACCATCGCCTGGTCAACCAGACTGATGGCGCCGATCAAGACAACCAAGGCCCCGAAAACCCTATTTTTCTGCACGCCCCTAGTGAAACTTTGCAATTACATCAGCTTCTCTAAGGTCTACAAATACCCGCATACATTCGGTGATACGGTACATAATGAAAATATCATTATTGGTTCTCTCCCTACGGGAACGACATATAATACAGAGGTATGTCTGCCCTCCAATTCTCAGGTGTCGGAGGGTATGGGCACTGAAATGGGTGTAAGAGCTAAGCATCTACAAGGGAAGGTCACAACAAAAAAGACCTCTTCTGTATTTCCCTGAGAGCACACCTGGTTTGCATAGAGGTTGGTATCTCAAATATAAAAATCAAAAATGGCTCTGCCTCTCCTCCCCAAAAGATACCAAGAGCTGCTGTCGGGTGGGCTCACACAGCCCACGGGAGGAACCGGGTCAATGCTCCCCCATTCGGTTAATGCCCACCTTTCTAAAAAGAAAGGGAGGAGATGTTGGGAGCCTTGCTTGCCGACAAGCATACTGCCTTGTGAAAGCTGGCTCAGTTCCTTATCATACACCCTGTTGTGCTGCAACCTAGCGGAGCATTCCGAAGGCAACCCTGCCCAGCTGTGACCGTTGCGATAACCACAAAGATGTGCCCCAGCTGCCTTCCCCCTCCCCTCCTGCTACTTCCCCCACCTCTGCTGACCCTCGCGCCACCAGCCATAGACCAATCATATTGCAACAAGTACCCCTCGCCTGCCCCCGCTATAAATATACCCCTTTGAAAAAATAAAGTTTGAGGCTTGATCAGAACACTGTCTTGCCTCCACTCCTTTCTCTCGCCCATGTTCCTTTTCAGGTGAAATCCTCCTCGGGTCCCATTAAATAACTGTGCCCCGCTGGCCGGGGCACCTAGGCTTCAGGGTAGAAAGCAGAGAAGTGGAGATGACAGAAAAGATGGACACAGAAAAACAACAGTTGATTTTTAACAGCTGCAGTTTCAAAACATAAAGCTGAGCCACAGCCCCACCTCCTACCAAGAGGGCTCCTTCACCCATATCCTTCGAGGCTGAACACTATGAAGCCTAAAAGGAATCTGAGCAAATGCTACTGAAACTGGCTCCAACACAGGGACTGAGACTATGGGTACCAATCATGATTTAAGATCTATAATTTTAAAAAGGTCATTCTTAAGGCTACAGAGAGACACTTTTATAATATCTTCTTTCTGGAGAAAAAGCTGAATACACTTCCATTAATGCTGGGGTGAAGAAATAGTCCATTAAACACATGAACAACCAAGGTGGCAAGGCAGCACAGGAAGAAAGAGAAACGTCTCCAGAAAAATAAGCTTAAAAACATAGAAATGTGTGACTTAAGTGGCAGAGAATTCAGGCTAGTACTTCTGAAAAAACTGAATAAGATACTAAATAATTAATATCAACAAGTCCAGGAAGTGAAAAGAAAACAACCAGATCAGCAAAATGAATTCTTTCGCAAAGAGATGAAAAAGAAAAAAAAGAATCAAATAGAACTTCTGGAGATAAAGAGTACACTGAAGGATATGAAAATTGAACCCGGGAAATAGAGTCAACCAAATGGATGAAAAGATCAGTGATCTCAAAGACAGAAATCTAGAAATAAATCAGAAGAAAGAAGAGAAAAACCAAAGAATAAAAATAATGACAGAGAAATATAAGAACTAGTTGAGGAAACATAAGAATAATGGGCTTTCTTGAAGGGGAGGAAAAGCAGCAAGGGATTAGAAAACATTTTCAGACAAAGAGTTGACGAGAATTTCCCAAATCTAAGGAATGAGCTGGAGTTTAGAATTTGAGAAGTCAACAGAACACCCAATTATCTCAACCCAAAAAGGCCTTCTCCAAGACGTATTGTATTAAAATTATCACAAATCAATGATGAAGACAGAATTTTCAGGGCACCCAAGGAAAAGAAGATGGTAACCTATAAAGGAAAATCTATTAGATCATCTTTGGATTTCACAACACAAACCTTACAAGCCAGAAAAGAGTGGAATCAAATATTCACACTATTAAATGAAAGGAACTACCAGTCATGAATAATTATTTAGCTAAGCTCTTCTTTTGATATGAAAGAGAAATAAAGACCTTTCCAGACATATAAAAATTCAGGGAATTTTTCACTACAAGGCTTGCACTATAAGAAATACTGAAAGAGGTCATCTCATTTAAAAGAAAATGGCAAAAAATAAATATATAACTATGAATAAGGAAACAAGCACACAGATAGAAACAAAAGAGTGCAACCTTGCCTAAGAACAGTACATTATAACCTTAAACAATGAGAAAAGATTTGCTATAGCAGGAAAGTAATGAACATTCAACATACATAGGGACAAATTGAGACAACAATGACAGAAAAGGGGAAGATTCAAAGACCCAAATTTGCACAGGGGAATGGGGATAATAAGGCACATGCAGAAGAATATATATATTATATATATGTATATATATATACATATATATATGTATACACACACACACACACTATACTCTACATATTCATAATGGTAACCACATGGTGAAGATTCAGGACTAAAGTATATGTTATAAAACAAGAAGGGTCAGAGGTAAAACACACAAAATCCAACAACAACAAAAAAATACGACACACAAGGACAAGGAAACAATGGAAACACTGAGCTACCAGAAAGCAAAACATAAAATGTAATAAGACCTCATATTTCAATAATCACACTAAATGTAAATAGACTGAACTCACCAATAAAAAGGCACAGAGTTGCAGATTGGATCAAAAACCAAAACACAATGATATGCTGCCTCCAACAGATACATCTCAGTTCCAAAGACAAATACAGACTTAAAGCGAAAGGGTGGAAAATGGTATTTCAATCAAATGGCATTCAGAGCAAAGCAGGAGTAATGGTACTAATATGGGACAAAATAGACTTCAAAATAAAAAAGGTAAAGAGGAATACTTCGTAAGGATAAAAGGATCGTGCACCAAGAAGACATGACACATATTAATATCAATGCTCCCAATCAGGGAACACCAAAATATATAAAGCAATTACTAACAGAACTAAAGGGAGAAACAGACCAAAATGCTGTCATTGTAGAAAACTTAATACCCAACTGGCAGATATGGCTAGATCATCCCCACCCCCCCCACACACACACACATAATCAATCAATAAGGAAATAAAATCCTTCAGAAACTGGACATAATTGATATTTACAGAGCCTTTCATCCCAAAACAGCTGCTCATACATTCTTCTCTAGTGCACATGGAACATTCTCAAGGACTGAACACATATTGGGGCACAGACATAGCCCCAACAAATATAAGAGGGCTGAAATTATACCAACCATATCCTCTTATCATAATGCTTTGAAACTAGATACCAATTGCAAAAAGAAAGCGGGAAGAACCACAAATACATGAAGGATAAACACTATGCTACTGAAGAATAACTGGGTCAGAGAAAAAATAAAAAGAGAGATCAAGAGATACATATAAATGAATGATAATAATAGTACAACATCAAAACTTTTGAGACACGGCAAAAGCGGTTGTAAGAGGAAAGTTCGTATCATTACAGGCCTATCTCCAAAACCAAGAACAAGCCCAGATAAACAACCTAACACTTCATCTTTAAAAACTAGAAAAGGAAGAACAAGTGAAGAAGGAAAGAAATAATCAAAATTAGAGCAGAAATATATGATTTGAAAACAAAACAAACAAAAATAACAATAGAAAACATAAATGCAATAAAGAGCTGGTTCTTTGAGAAGGTTATTAAAAAAGACAAACCACTGACTAGACTCACTGAAAAAAAGGAGAAAGGATGTAAATAAGCAAAATCAGGGTGAAAGAGGAGAAATTATGATTGACATTGCAGAAAAATAAAGGATCATACAAGAATATTATGAAAAAAATGTATAACACTAAGTTTAATAACCTGGAAGAAATAGGCCAGTACTTAAAAAATACAACCTTCTTAGACAGAATCAAGAACTGGAAAATCTAAATACACTGATCAGCTGTATGGACATCGAAACAATCATCAAAAACCTACCAAAAAGAAAAAGTCCGGGACCAGATGGCTTTGCTAGTGAATTCCACCAAATAGTCAAAGAAGATTTAATACCCATTCTCCTCACACTCTTCCAAAAAATTGAAGAGGAGGCAAGTCTTCTCAACTCATTTTATGAGGCCAATATTACCCTGATACCCAAACCTGGTAAAGATAACACAAAAAATAAAACTACAGACCAGTTTCTCTCATGAACATAGATCAAAAAGTCCGAAGTAAGATACTAATGACCGGAAAAAGCAACATATTAATAAGATTATACACCAAGATCAAGTGGGCTTCATTCCAAAGGCACAGGGATGGTTCAACATATGCAAGTCGATTAATATGATACACTACATAATCAAATTAAAAAGTAAGAATTATATGATCATATCAATAGACGCAGAAAAGTCTCCAACAAGATACAGAATCCATTTATGACCAAAAATCTTAATAAAATTGGTATAGAAGGAGAGTACCTTAACATATTAAAGACTATATATGAGAAACTCTCAGCCAACATTATACTTAATGGCGAAAACCTAAAAGCCAGCCCTCTATGAACAGGAACAAGACAAGGCTGTCCAGTATCACCACTGTTATTCAACATAACATTGGCAGTCCGAGCAAGTGCAAGCAGACAACAGAAAGATATAAAATGCATCCAAATAGGAAACAAAGAAGTAAAACTGTCACTATTTGCATATGACATGATTCTCTATATAGAATTCTCTAAAGACTCCACAAGAACACTGGTAGAAATAAGCAAAACCAGTAAAGTTTCTGGATACAAAATCAACGTTTAAAAATCCATAGTGTTCCTATACTCTAATAATGAAGTGCCATTTTCAATTGCAGCAAAAAGAATAAAATACCTAGGAATAAATTTAACAAAACTTATATAATGAAAACTATAAGACTCTTTTGAAAGAAATAAAAAAAGATACGGAAATGGAAAGATATTCTATGTTCTTGGATTTGGAAGAATCAACATAGTTAAAATGACCATATTACCTAAAATATTACACAGATGTAAAGCAATCCCTATCAAAATCTCATTGGCATTTTGAAATAAATAGAACAAAAAAAATCATCAGATTTGTATGGAAAGCATAAAAGACCCCGGAATTTACAAAAGGCCTTTAATTGAGAAACAAAAGAACGGGGACTGAGGCACCAACTTCTGCCTGACTTCAAATTATACTACAAATCAAACAATATTCAAAACGGCATGGCTTTGCCAGGAAAAGAGACACACACAGACCCATGGAACAGAATCAAGAGTCCATAAGTAAACCCATGTTTATATGGGCAAATAATTTTCAACAATAAAGCCAAAACCATAAGCTGGAGAAAGAAAAGCCTCTTCAATAAATGGTGCTGGGAAAACTGGAAAGCTCTCTATAAAAGGATGAACATAAGACTGTTGTCTATCACCACATACCAAAATTAACTCAGAATGGATTAAGGACCTGAATATAAGACCTGAAACAGTAAAATGCAAAGAAGACAACATAGGAACTAAAGTCAAAGACCTTGGACTTAAAATGGATTTTGCGAATTTGACCTCAAAAGCAAGGGAAATAAAAGGAAAAATAAATGAATGGGACCACATCAAACTAAAAACCTTCTGCTCAGCAAAAGAAATCATCAAGGTAAAGAGACAACTATCTGAATGAGAACATATATTTGCAAGCAATGCTTTCAATAAGGGCCTAATATCCAAAATATACAAAGAACTCATACAACACAATAGCAACAAAAAACCAAACCATCCAATCAATAAATGAGCAGAGGACCTGAACAGACACTTCTCCCTAGAAGATATCCAAATGGCCAACAAACATATGAAAAGATGCTCAACATCACTAGCTTTTACAGAAATGCAAATCAAAACCACAATGAGATACTATTTCACACATGTTAGAATGGCTATAAAAGCAACAGAACAAGTAATAACAAATGTTGGATAGGATGTGGAGGAAAAGGGACCCTTATACACTGCTGGTGGGACTGCAAATTGGTCCAGCCACTAGGGAAAACAGTATGGAGATTCCTCAAAAAAAAAAATCGATCTACCATATGATACAGCAATCCCTCTACTGGGTATTTACCCACAAGATTTGAAAACCCATATCCAAAAAGATACTTTCACACCAATGTTCATAGCAGCATAATTAACAATGACCAGGACATGGAAGCAACCAAAGTGTCAGTTATAGTAAAAAAAGAGATCCATCCACATCCCCAACCCAGAAACACTAAATATTCAATTCTGGAAGCCTTCTCCTCCTCATATAGGGATGTTTTCATGACATTTCTTTAAAATTAATGCATCCTACTTTCAGCTTTTAGTCGTAATTACTGCCTAACAGGAATCTCATTCCATTGTTCTATACCATCCAAGAAACTTTAAACTCATAAATAATTATGAATGCACAAAGAGCCACATCTACAATAAAAGACATTTGTACTATATACTGTTTCCACAAACAGTTAAATTAGACATACAATTAACAATTGTAAGTAAGTAAATTATTTAAGTTTTGTCTACTCATTATGTTTCACTGAGAATACAATGGTTTGCGAGTCTCTAGGAATAAGCCCAGAGCTAACGCTTTCTCATCCATTCTTTGTTTCACCGATTGTTGTCTACAGCTTTGTTGTCCTGTGTTTTTTCCCTTTTGCTAAGCTGGATGACCTGGCATAATATGAGTAGTCAAGAAATTGTTAATAAATATTTCATTTAAAATGTGATGTTAAATATGTAATAAATAAATATTAATTCTGTTGAAGTATTTTGCAAGGAAATTATAAAGGCCTTTTTCAAGTATTTCAACAACCAACCATTATAAGAAATTGCTGCCCCTGAAGCAAGTGCCCAACATCATACATTTTTTTTTATTGCTTTCTTCTTTGTTTCTATTGTGCTGCTGTGTCTCTTCTCTAAATATTACTAAACTTCCTTCTTCTTTTGACTTCCAACATCTGACTGAAGTTATGATTTCTCAGTCTGTTCTGATGCTTTATTTCTCTTTTCTTTTCCATTAGTGGTAAGAGAATATAAGAAGCCTAGGTTTTTATTTTAAATGAACAGATACTGTCACTATAGTTATCACAGAAAACTGAAGGCAGCTAGGATGGGATGTAATCAATCCCTTTTGACTATGTTAAAATGTAAGATGCATGCCACATCCAAGTAAAATATTCAGGAAGCAACTGAACAAACAATGTGCTTGCTCAAACTATACAAAGCAGCTTTAAAATGTACCTATTAATATGAGGAGATATACTACTACTAGGGGGAGGTGAGATCCTGATTAGAGAGTCAGACTGCCTGGGCTTTAATCTCTGCACACCTGGAAACTTGGGCAAGTGAACTGTGACTCAGCTTCCTTTATGGAATACAGGTAAAACACTACTTACTCTAAGGTTTATGAGTAAATTATGTAACGTGCTTAGAATGCCATGAATCCTGTAAACTACTATACATAAATATCTACCCCTGGTTGAAATTAAAAAGGTAGTCTAGTTCCAAATTATTACAAACACTATTACTTTCTGAGTCATGTTCCATCAAGGGTGGAACAAATGTAACTCACAGGAAACAGGGTCTTAAATAGCCTATTTTTAAGTAGCAGGTTTCCAAGGTAAGTTCAAAATTCTTAAAATACAGCTATTTATGGCACGATTAGGATTGATTAACTTGCTCTGAGCTGAACTGTCATTCAACAGATGCCATTTCCTAACCAATGAACTATACTTTATTCCGCAGCAAACCACTTCACATCTTTCAGCAGAAAAAACACTAAACCTGAATAATAAAGACATTACCTACTGAAGTAAGACAGTTGGATTTCTTTAAATATTTCTTTGGAGGTAGGAACACCTACTCAATTAGAGGTCTTTTGTTTTATTTTTTCAAACCTATCATGCCATGAATTCACAGGGGATGGGCTCCAACAGCTCAGATTCCTACCATTCATTCTCCCAAAGTATGCTTCTCTGGGTGGAGCAAGCTGGCCCTTCAGTTGATCCCAGGTATCTTTCTCTTTGGCTTCCTTCTTTTTTTGATCATTTTCTTTCACATGTTTCAGGAAGCAATCTCGGCTCTTAGAGTACTTAATATGCTCAATGCGTACATTAAATTTTTTGTGTAGAATATTGCTCTTAAACTTGTTTGTTTACAACAATGATAACTGTGAGCTGGGTAACACTGTAATCACTTCCAGTTTTGCTATGGAAGCATTTCTGGGGCATTCTTTTTTGAACAGTGCCCATTCCCTTGATATCTACAATATCACCTTTCTTGTAGATTCGCATCTATGTGGCCAAAGGAAAAACTCCACGTTTTCTAATAGGCCTAGGAAACATATAGCAGGTGCCTTTCCTCTTCCGTTCAGGTTGGTCATTTTGGCAAATTACTGGAAGTAGGCGGTTCTGCCTGAATGGCTGTTCTGATACTTTGTGTGTGTGTGTGTGTGTGTGTGTGTGTGTGTGTGTGTGTGTGTGTGTGATTTTATCAGTTCACTTCCTTGAAGATAGCAGAGTGGCTCTATGTATTACACTTTTTTACCTCATACTATTTTTTTACAATCAATTTATTTGTCATTTTATTCAAAAATAGTTGTTAATTCAATTCACAAATGTTTCTTAAGTATCTATGACATATTAAGTATTCTCCCAGCCTTGAGGAATAGAGCAATGAAAAAAATAGACCCTTGCCCTCACAGACTTTAACTATCCAATAGGTGGAGATAGACAAAAAAAATTATTAAACTGATAAATACATAGCTTTTAGGTAGTAATAAATGCTGTGGAGAAAACTAAAGTGAAGAAAAAGAACCAGGAGTACAAGAATTAGGATATTATAAAATATTCAAAATTGTCCTGCTCTTTGCTCAATTGTATATACGCACATTTATTTTAGGAAATGAACATCAGGACAAAATATTTTAAGGCATTTAAAATAAAGAATCATGTTTTCTAAATTAACAACATATTAAGTTATCTGTTTTTCCCTCAAGGGTTCATAGCAGAATGTATGCAATAATAAGATGCATTACATCATTAAAAGTATAATAATCTAATAAGATCATAAATTATTTGATTAAACAAAATAGTATGAGTTTCTTGAAAACAGAATTCGTGGTGAGGGGTATAATATGCATCCCAAATGTAATTGATTACAGAGACTTTAATTTCCAGGAGAATTAAAAAAAACACACACTAGAATCTCTCAAGTCATGTACATATGATAACACTGATGTCAATCATTTCTGTAACATGGTTTCCAAAAGCCAGTATGTCTCATGCATTACTCTTATAAATAGGTGTTTTTAAAATCACAGTGCCTTTAAAAGAGAATTATTTTTTTTGTACTGTAAAGAAAATGACCAAGAAATTGTATTTTAATTCTAGATAAGTTTTGAATTAATAACATCATGGGTGTTATCTATGTGAATGCCCATCTGGTCTATGAAACAAGGACCAGCTATATGCTTTGAGTGCAAGCTGACTCCCTGGAAGTGGTCCTCGCCAATCTCCGAGTTCCTTCAAAAAGTAAGTTATATTATTTAAGGGATGTTCAATAAAACGATGATGTTCACTCATCGTCTAATGAAATACATATGTATAAATGTTCTCAGTAAAAAATGTAGAAAGATAATGGGCACTCAGAGATGTTTTTTCATTTACTTTCATTTTTGATAGATGACAACATTGAGAGGATTTCATACTCCTGAAATGTCAAGACAATAATGATATTTCCATCAAAAACTATCTGTCAACTTCCTATGAAACAAATGTGTAGTTAAATTTAAAAAGAAAACTTTGGTAAATATTTATGTTGTGGAACTTGATATTTTTTTTTTTTACTAAATAGCCCTGATTTCTAGGAATAGAAATATATTTAGTACTCATATATGAATATAACATAACTGGCTCTCATTACTGTAATTTGATTGTAATCTAAGGATAATAGCAATTTACCTAAAGCACACATGTATGCTTGTATATGCCACATTATGTATGTAGAGGTGAGGCAGAATAGCAAATTCATGAACTATCCTCTCAAAAATTCTTGAAGACTAAATGCCAAATATTTTTTTAATGCCTGATTCTTGAATATTGTTACTAGCATTTCATGACTAACCTTTGCCTCTTCAAAATGAATTAGAGACACATGTATTTCTAGCATAGTTTTATTTATTAATATGAATGTTAATGGCCTATAATCAATTCCTAGTCTGTTAGCTATGCAAATAAGATTGTTATCTAAATCAAGGTTAATTAGTTGTTTACAGGTTCATCCTTTCTTCAGAATTAGCTGCCCATGGTTAGGAGCTATACCACATATCATATGAATAAAGGTAAGAAACAGAATAAATTGAATTCATTAAAGAAATATTTTATTGGGATTTCTGTACCAAGAAATTATTAATGAAGTCAATTACAAAGTAAGTTGTATGACTGCACTGTAACTGAATTTAATATCTAAATGAAAATAAATAATTAAAAAGAAAAATTTAGAACTCATTTCCAAAATTTGAAATCGGCAGCATTGAAAACATTTTACTCTTTAGCACGGAACATCTTAAACATAAATAAAATTATGAAGACTATTACAATGAACCTCCACCTACCAAACTACCCAGCTTCAACATTATTGAGTCCTAGGAAATTTTTTTCTCCATACTTCCAATTGCTCCCTCATTCCATTCTTTTGAAGCACAGCAGAGACATATTTAATCTGTAAATATTTTAATATGTATCTCTTACATAGAAGGTCTTTAAAAACTTAATCAAAATACATTTCTTACTTGCCTCCAAATTAACAAAAAATCCTTCATATCAACAAATATTCTGTCATTATTTATATTAACATTTTATTCACATCAGGATCCAAATAAGGTCCATCTATACACTGCAATAGGTTGATAGGTCTTTTAAGTCCTTTTAATCTATAGACAACAGCACTGTCACTTCTTTATATTCACCTTGTTTAAAAATCCAGATTTCTGAAGTCTGGTACTGATGACTATATATTCAGTGGCTAATTTCATATTTTTCTGACTCCTCTATTTCTTATAAATCAGTAGTTAGAAATGGAGTCCTGATTAGATCCAGGTTTTTGTTGTTGTTTTTAGAAATAAATCTTTGGTGACACAGTATCCTCTTATACTCAGGGTATCTACTTTCCAAGACCCTTGATAGTTGCTAGAAACCTCAGAGAGAACTTAACCCTGTATGTTGTATGCTTTTTTCATATATACATTTATGTATATATACATATGTGTGTGTATGTGTGTATGATAAAGTTTACTGATAAATTAGCATAGTAAGGGAGGAATAACTAATAATGAAATAGAACAATTATAACAATATAGCAAAAGTTATGTGAATATGCTGACTCATTTCAAGGGATCTTTTGCTGATGCCTTCATATAGCCTCAATATTTTCTGGTGCAACATATTGCTGTCAATTGGAACATATTTTCTGTACATGTCTTCTGCCCATAAATGAAGTGTCTTTCCCATCTTAACTAAACACTTGTCATGCACTGTGACCATAACTTTCAGTTTGAGTTGTAGTGCAGCAAACCTAGCAAAAATTTCTCTTTCTTTCTTCATAATTCATGGACGGAAGATTTGTTCTTAGTGTATATTTTAGCATACACTTTGTTTTCTTTCATTATAAAGTGTGGACTTTTATCATTTTACTTAAACCAGAAATTTATGGCTTCTCTTTGGTGTATCCCAATTGCTTGTATCACTACAATTTGGGGCCATTATTAAGTAAAAAAAAAGGGAAACTTGAACAGAAGTGCCACAATAACAGGAAAGATGATCTGAAAACCAACAGGGCTACTAAGTGACTAGTGGGCAGGGAGTGTATACAGCATGGAGACATTGCACAAAGGATTGATTCAAGTCCCAGGTGGGATAGTGGGAGAAAGATTTCATCATGCTTCTCAGAATAATGCGCAATTTGAAATTTATGAATTGACAATTGAATTGTTTATGTCTGAAATTTTCCATGTCATATTATCATATGACAATAACTGAAACCTGTTAAAGTGAAATCAGAGATAAGGGGGCTACTTCATATACTATTTCCTTAAGGAGGTACACCAAATCCCTTTGACTCTCCTTTGTGATAGTAGCATCTATTGACAGTCATTTCCTACCTATTAAATCCTTTCAGTTATTCTGTTTATTATTTCTACAAAGAGGAACCACTCCATATCAAATATTTCATTACCCAAAGGTCCTACTCCCATAGTAAAGACAGGGAAAAAGTATATTTCTTTCCTTTAAGTCACTGAACTACAAAATAATAAGTTGATTCACTTTCATACTCCATGACTCATCTCGATTCTGTTGAAAGTACTCAATTATGCAGTTGTAGTTTGAAAGGACAAAGAGACAATATGCAAACAAAAGCGAGGGGTGTACTTCAATAGGCAAACACGTGGATGTGACTGTGCTCCAATAAAATTGTACTTACTATAACAAGCATGGGCCAGACTTGACCAAGGGCCTGCAGTTTACTGACTCTTGTTCTGATTCTTTACTTTACTTTTTGTAATATGCTTCACATCCTTTCTTATTTTCATCTAGCTACTGTTTGTATATTTTCTACTGCGAGCAATGCTTCTGCTTCATCTCTACCTTTCCCAAACATATAAATTGAAGTAACATTGTTTTCTCACTGTTCATATGAATAATTTAATTAGTCATATAGTTATTTGTCTTGTGCGCTAGTAGGGTCCTCAGAGCAATCTCAATGGTTCAGCATTTTCTATGTTTGCATTACTTAGAATTTATCTGAGGCCCTTATAATTGAACCTAAATTTGGATAGATATTTTATATGAGTCTTGATCCATATTGTTTTTCTTTGTCTTAAACATATTACTCTAGTTTCTTCTTCTATGAGGCATTAATCTCAAAAGATGTAACAAGAAATTGGTTTTCTTTTTAAATGGGTTTTGAACTCATTTCAAGTTTTCAGAGAGTTGACTGTTTTTTTAAGTCCAGTATTTATTTAACATATCTCCATATTGGCTATTCTGAGTCATTTTCTGCTTAGACATGATATATCTCTTCAAGTATTATATCAGGAAAGTTTTACTTATTTATTTACTCATTTTTTTATGTTAAATTTTTAATTCAGTTAATTGGGGTAACATTGGTTAATACAATTCTATAATTTTCAGGTGAACATTATCATTTGACATCTGCATATTCTATTGTGTGTGTACCACCCAAAGTCCAGTTTACTTCAGCTACCATATATTTGATCATTTGTACCCTCTTCACCCTCCTCCTAAACCCTATATTTGAGCCCCTCTACCCATCTACCTCTTCCTCTACCCCTGCCCACTAGTAACCACTAGTCTATACTTCTCTGGTAACCACTAGCCTATATTCCATGGAAAGTTTTCTTGAATTCTATATTTTAATATTTTTTCTGTTTCCTTAATTTGTTTTTCATCTTAGAAGACTCTTATTATATAAGTGATAAATCTTCTCTTTTCCTTTAAATTTCTTTCTAATCTATTTAACAACTTATTCAATGCATTTAGATTTAATATTTTTTATTTATAATTTTTTTTAATTTTGATGAATATTTTTCATTGCTTCTCTATTTTTAATAAATTAGCTTGTTTTAAGTTATGAGGTACAGTTTTCATCATTTTGAAAAAAGGCTTCAATTTCTTAGGACCATTATTTTTGTTGCTATTTTCTTATTTCTTTCTGACTTTGAGCATGATTCTTTTCTATCATTCAGGTTTAAATAAAATTAGTCTTTATATTCTCTTTAAAAGAAAGTTAGCTTCTCTAATTCACAGCTCTAGAATATCTGTTTTAGTATTTTTCTAGTGTTCAAATTATATATATCCTTTTATTTTTTAAACCCACCAGCTCTTTTCTGTGCTTCTACTTTAGTTAGAGAATTTTTCTTTTTTTTTTCTTTTCCTTTTTTACCCTGTTGTGTTTGTCCTGCTCAATTTATGATCTGCTCTCAGTGTTTTCTCCTCAGTGTGGAATTTTCTGCTGCGACTGCGAGGCGACATTAGAAGGTTTTAAGCTAAGAAATAATAGGACCTGAATTAAATTTGAATCATTTTAGGTGTTGTATTAAAGCCAGACGCTAGTGAATGGAGCAAGAGTGGAGACATTAGGGCAAGTTAATGAGTTTGTACAATGATAAAGGCAAAATGTGATGGTGGTTTACACCAAGTTGTAATAGTAGGAGTGTTTAAAAGGGTACGGATCAATGTAGATCTATGTCTATATTGATATCTACATTTATAACTATATCTATATAACAACAGTATTTACTACAGGATTGAATGTGTGATTTAGGAGAAAAAGGAAACAAAAAATTTTTAGCCTAAGGAACCTCAAGATGAGGACTGAGAAGAGACAAATAATGAGGTGAGAAGTAAACAAGAGAGAATGGTGGCCCAAGAGCCTAGTAAAGGTAACAATCAGCCACATGTTGCTGATGGTTCAAATAAGATGAAGACTGAAATTACGAGTACAGTTAGTAAAAAGAAACAATTGATCATGTTGACGTAAGCAGTTTCAGATGTGTTGAGAGTGAAATTACAATAAAGAGGTGTTAAGAGTGGTTAGACGCTGAAAAATGAGTCAATTCTAACAATTTTTTTTTTTGGAAAGAGGAACAGAAACAGAGTGGTAGCTAGAATTAGATGTAGTTCAAGAGGGTTTTTAAAAATTATTTTGAAAAAAAGCATGATTATGGGAAATTATCAAAGGAAGGAGACTGATATTTATAATGTATAAAAGAAACAGGAGAGCTACTCAAACAATATGTTAGAGCTGGTGAGCGGAGGACTGGATCTGTTGCACAGGTGGAGGTAATGGCTCCAGAAAAACACAAAGAGAATCCATCTAAGAGAACAGGAAATAAAGCAAAGAATGCTGGTGTAAATTCTGGTAGGTAGATGGATTTATGATGGGAGTGATGAGATCACAGCAATAGTGTGAGAACAGGAGTGAGCGAGAGTCAGACGGTGAGAATAAAGCCTGGATTCCTAGGAAGGAGGAATGGTATAGAAATAGCAATGTGGTGCACTGAGAATCCTACTTTACCAGTAGGTAGTATAAAGACTGTGGCAAACCAATATAGAAAAGCACACAAAAGCCATTACTTGAGAAGGCAGCAGAAGTAGTAACCTCAGGGCAGGTCCAGATTTGCATTATGCCAGGTTTTATCTAACTTAAAAATCTTATCTTCATTCACTCTTACTAAAAGTTTTTCAACAGTTTCCTGTTGCTTTGAGGAAAAAGTTTCAATACTTTTATATGACCTAAAGCTTTATATGAACCAACTACTTCCATCTTTAGGCCTGTCTGTTATTTACTTTCCCTCTCTCACTCCTCAAGAATGGATAAATATCTATTAGTTATTTAGACCTGCCATCGTTTCTCTTCTTTCCTGATTTTGAATATTTTGTTCCTTTTACATAAAAGTCTTAATTCTCTCCATATCTCTCTTTTCTTGATTTAAAGGATTTCTGATCTTGTAAATAGTATTTTGCTGAGAATTCTTCCATATGTGTGTGTGTGTGCATGCGTGTGTGTGTGTATAATTTATAACTTCATAACATTATGATTTCTTTGAATTAATTTTTCTAAATATATCTTGGATAATTTTAAAGATATATTTTATAATCTACACATAAGTTATATAGAGTTCAAATAAAAATTCCATAAACTTCATGTTGCTTATGTACATAAAATATATCTATGTGTGTATATATATATATATATAATCTATATAGTTATAGTTTGTTTATGTTTTTTATAGTATTTTAAGTATCCTTACTGAGCTTATCAGCCTTAAAGCATCACAATGTGCATACCTTAAATAACAGGAAAAGAAATGACGTTATTTCACATAATATTTACAGCTACTGATTTGATTGAAAATCTATGTCAACCACAATACTTCTATGCCAAAAACCCCAGACTGGCCTTTGTTTATTCCATGCTGCTTACTGTTATACATAAGAAAGTTCTGGTCTTCATACCAATCACAATCATGGTGCTTGGTCATCACCATTATCTAAAAAGACTAATATTTGATCACTGATGTCTGCATATAGAGAGAGGTCCGACTTGTCTAGAGAACTAAATGAAGGACACCTTGAAAGATAAAGATTTAATAAGATGTAAAGAGCAAACGAGAACTTACACTTGATTCTGTCTTTAGAGACAGATAGTTCCAATAATAAATATAATTTTCACTAGATTCATCAGAGAAAAGTCCAAATAATGATAGAGATTGTATAGGATGGATGCACTGATATTGAATATTTGAACAAAAATTAGTATCAAACCACCCTGGGGACGAATCCACCACTGAGCTTGTATAGACTGAAAAAAGCAGACTAGAAAGGTGAAGTTACTGAAGGTGGTGATTGAAGCCAAACATATAAGTCAAGGCTCATCAAAATCATGAATGGGAATTTTGGTAAAACACACAAAAAATCACCAATTGGGACATAATCTTGCTTCAAAATATTTACTTTTTTTTCTTATTTACACAAGGCTTAAAAGTAGTTTAAAAGTAATTTAAAACTATTTTAATTTATATGGCACAGCTCTGTAAAGCATTTTATAATTTTAAGTAGCTATAGCCAACTCTATATTAAAGATGAGATCCACAGACCAAATTGAAATTTAATGCTTATGACATTGCTGTCACAAACATATATAAAAACATATGATGTATTTCCAAGTGGCAAAAAACAAAAACAACAACAAAAAACAAACAAAAACAAAAACAGAAAAACAAGAAAAAACCATAAAGTTGTGTTTTTTATATCCTAAACTGTAGGTATCAACAACCTGAATGCAAATTAATCACATGTTATAGAAATCCTACATCAAGTCAATTTAACTGTTCTACAAGTTAAAAACACTGACTAGTCAGAGGACTAGTATTTTATGTACCCTTCTATCTGAAGTTTTATGTACTTATCAGTACATCAGCTTTGCCACTTAGTCCCTTCCCATGGTGATCAGTTGCGATGACTTTAAACTGGAAGTAGGAACTCCTCATAGCAGTTTCGATTAGCTCTGTGTATGTTTCCACCACAAATTCTTCTTTTCCCTCTTTAACTGGTGGTATCGTGAGTCTGTATGCCATGGCATTATAATTATCAGTAGCCTACAAGGAGGGAAAACACAGGTTATAAATAATCAGGAAAAAATAACTTTTAGTAAAGGACTTGTTTGTAAGAGTGATGTTGCTTGTGTAGTAATAATACAAGAGTCTATTTTTCATGGGTATTATATAGACTTATAGACTTTATGTCCACAGGGTTGAATGGTTGTCATAAGAATGATAATAACTACTGAACTGTGAATTAAAGGACATAAACACTAACAGAGTCCAGTCCATGAATCAAGTGTTTTGACTGGCATGTCAAATGGGTTCATCTCTGGGCTGTGGTCCACGTTGATTTAAAGATGGGATTGATTGTTTACCTAACCATTGTTTGTGTATAAGCGTAGTATGTGATCGTGTGTGTACATGTGTGTCTTTTATTTAACCTATTTCCTAAAGGGAAAAACAATGAAATAAACATAGTTATACCCCAAATGACAATAAAACAAATCAAAGTTCGGAGCTTTTAGCCGGTAATCCCAGAAATGCATAAAGAGATTTTACTGAGTTAATGCCATGTCATAATTTGAGAGGGTGAGAATTCTAATCCAAGTTCTTTGTTCATAATCTTGTATCCTGGTTAACCACATTTATCCCTGGTGGTAGGTGCTTATGCCTGCATGTTAAGGTTTCTTAATATTTAGAATTATAAAAAAATAAATATTTGCTTAATACAGGTTGTGTTGTGTGTGTGTGTGTGTGTGTGTGTGTGTGTGTAATAAAACTGTGAGCATAATATATTAGGCTTGCTATATGGCTTCTACTTTGGGGAAACTTTTCAGAATGCCAATTTAAGAATTATTTCGAGGCAAAATATTTAAAAACATAATTGATCTTAGTGTATAAATGCAAAGCTATATATACCATGCTCATGATACTACATATGTAAATGTTATGTTTTTATTGCTATTTGTATTATCAGATTATTCTTAGTTTAACCAGTGACCTTATTATTAAATATCATGAATCAAGTATTTATGTTTACCATTACAATACTAAAAGCTCTACAACACTAATCGCGTTAATAAAATAAAAACTCTCAGAGGAATGTATTATTCTAATTATACATATTAGTACTGTCCAATAGAATTTTCTGCTATGATGGAAATGCTCTTAATATGCTCTGTCCAATACAGTAGCCAATGGTTACATGTGACTACTGAACCCTTGAAAGGAAGCTATTGTTACTAAGGAACTGAATCATAGTTTAGTTTAATTTTTTTTTTAATTTAAATAGCCAAAGGTGACACAGTAACTGGTAAAGTTGGGGTATAATAATGACAATAAGAGTAAATAATATAAATGTGTATTAAGTCGCAGCATGAGGCTGACTCTCTAGCTTCAAATTTGATATATGTGATTAAAGTTGTAGACAAGGTCACTACAAAACCCAGATATTTCACTTCAGGATAAAGCATTTTTGGACTTTTCTAAGATAAAATTCTCAGCTTTAGGATAAAACAAGCTCTGACTACCACCAGCTCATCACTTTAGATGATCTGGATGGTTTACATAATGACAGACCTTAGTTTTGGCATTAGAAGAATTATAATTAGATTCCAACATTAGGTCGCATCATTACTTAAAGAGAAAAAAAAAGAACAAAGAAAAAAGGTTTTCTTTTTAAGTTTTGAACTGCAGAGTTTTTATTCATTTAACAAAGCACAGCATAAGAAATTTAAAAAGCATATTCCAACTAAAGTTAAAATCAGAATTTGAATCAGGTAATCAAAGATGTTTCTTTTACATGACTATGAGCAAATTTGGGAGTAATGCCAACTCATTTAAAGATTTCGTTCAATATTATCCTTTACCTTGTGGTTAACATGGCCATTTCCCCTAAAATAAACTTTTTATCATTAATGCAAAATTTATTGAGGTATAACAAACACACACCAGAAAGTTCAAAAATCTTAAGTGTGGAGCTCAATAAAATTTTGCAAAATATACATATTCATGAGGCCAGCATCTGCATCAAGATTACATTACCAGCATCCCAGAATGCCTTTCATGCCCTTCCAGTCATACCCAGCTTCCCGAGGAAACCAGTATCCTAATTTCAAACGTGAGGGATTACTTCTGAGTATTTTTAAACTTTATATTGACGAGATAATAATATAAGTTCTGTTTTCTGTCTAACTTCTTTTACTCAATATTGTGTTGTGAGATTCTAAACTTTTATATTTTAAAATTGACTTGGTAGTACAACACGTTAAGAGAAGAAAAGGTGGTTACAATTGAATCATTGTGATTGCTTGGTACATTAAGCTTCTTTGTACAGTTCTTAGTTATTAACTTACAATTTCAATAAATGAGTAATTTTTACTTTATAGTATTGCTAATTTATTAAATTATGATAACCACAAAATAGCCATATTTTATTTTAACAGATTAAGGAGCTCTTTTAAACATACATTTCCTGAAACAAAAATCACTTAATGCAAAATTTGGGTATCAAATTAATAATTATAACACAGGAATATTATTTTCTTTTATAATTTTTATAGTACTTTTGACGCGAATTGTCAGAAATGGGATACATGATTTTTTAAAAATCATGTTTACTGGACATTTTTGTTTCCAAAGATATAAAACACAACATGTTGTTAGTAATGACTACACTTTAAATTTCTATTTCTTTGAAGAGGCTTGATCCTTTTTGAAATCTCAAAGTTCTCATTTCCGAAAACACTTATTGAGGATGGTTGACGGAATCATTAGCATTCTTTCCAATCTCCCTGCTCTCTTCCAAGTGTATATAGTGGAATACTAGCAAATTAAACAGTGAATTAAAAAATTCCAATAGGTGCTATACTTTTAGGATTTTCAAGTTCAGCGTCGAGTCTATTCCATTTTTAACACGCGATGGATTTAAGACTGAAACCTATATATAAGATGTCACTGATAAATGTTGGCAATGTATATTACAATCATACACATTTACAATGTTCTTTTTATAAGTCAATTACAAAACATGATTCATTAAAAACGTACCAAGTCACAAAAAATACTGAGAACAATTTTAGGAACACAATTTTAAATCTGGTTCAAGATGTGAACAAAGTAAGAGAGTTTCAGCACAGAGTGTATTGTATCTATTTGTTTCCTACTTTTAATGATTTTAATTTTACTTGTATGTTTTTCTATTGTGTTTTCGAAAGAAGCGGACTCAAAAGTCAAGTATGATTTAAATATAAGTCACATAGAGTTTTAGTTTTCCTTGTAAAATGAGAATAATATTGATCAACGAATATTATTTTAAGATATTATATAGCCAAGTACAGTACAATGTCATAATTACCTATATTTTTATTATAACATTAAAAAATAAGATTTTCCCACACCTTTACCAATGAATATGCAAATTTAATCACAAAACCAAATAAAACTCATTACCTCAGACATAATATCATGATTATAACTTTCTTCATATAATGAATTAATCAATGTTTTTTTCTTATTCGCCTCAAGATGCATGGACTTTGCCCTCCTGATATATACTTTTCCTTTATTTTCCTGCTCTCCTTATTGCTTCCTGGTCACTTTTCAATCAACCATGCACAACCTCTCTCTCAATTGAAATCCATGCATTTCTATGTAGTATCCATTTTACCCTTCCTTGTTGTTGAATATAATGAGGCTGTAGGTATCTAATACTTGTCTACCTCCTTAACGTCACCTTCGTTTTGTATGAATGTTAATATTTATGTATATGACACACCCAATAACCCATTTCAAATTCCTAGGTATGAAAAACCTTCAATCTTTGAACTGACTGACTGCAGTAATTCAATTCTATAACTACACTCTAGCCTTTTGGTTTATGGAGACACTGTTCCTAAAAAACACTCCAGCTCTGCAAGCATAAACTTTCATGTATAAATTTCTGACCACGACTTCCCATCACTTCTTATTCAGTTAAGACCACTTTGATACTAACAGTGAACTTTTACTTCCAAAGTATCTTCTCTGCTCTCACTACTTCAGGGCATATATCCCTTCCCTCTCCATCATAGATTTCATAGTCACCATGTTCTCATTTTTTCTCCTTCCGCACATGGAAAATCTTCCTCTTGGATCAATTTAAACACCAACCTATTCTTAAGTGATGGAAGAGTAATGAAAAAAATTAAATAATCAGGCAGACTAATGCTACTGTAAGTCCATGATCTCCGAGTACAACTGTGGTTGTATTTATTTGAAAAAAAATGGTGTTCTATAATCTTTGTCTTGCTCCAAAAGTTTACCTGTTTCTTCAAATTGCATATTTCATCCTAACCTTCAGTGAAGTTGTAATTCTCATTAAAATTGAGGATATCAGTGTGAAATAGCTCAACTTCTCAGCCTATAACTATAAAAGTACCTATATCTGGACTTATTGTCTTTCTTCAGATCTCAGAGGAGCAAACTGACTCTTCTGTTCTGAAGGTTCTGTCTTCATCTGAATCTCTCCCATATCTTCCATGTTTAATGTTTTGTCATCTCTACCTGTCTCTGTACCCCCATACTGTTTTCTCTACAGATTATAAGACATCTATCTTTCTCTCATTAAAATGAAACTATACTTTTCTTTTGCTCTATACTAACTTCTGACACGATCTCCACAAATTTCATATCAATTTTTCACTGTTATGTTCCTCCTGTATGAGCTACAATATCTCTTGAGAAGATGGCAGGGTCTGTGGGACTTCCCCAACAGCAGCTTGTCTCCGTGTGATCTGTGACTACTGCCAGAATGTGCAGACACAGAAATTGCAGAGAAACGAGGTTATTGGCTGACAACTCTTAATTCCCAGAGCTCCTGTCCCAAGGTGGTAGGAAGCTGCTGCTGCCGCCCTGGGGTGGTGCATTCAGGCCCAAGATAGGCAGTAGCTGACCTTGCTAGGATGGGAAACATACAGGGAACCACAGAGGCAACATCGTTGTGAAAATCACACTGTCGTGGCAGGGGGTAATTTAGTCAATAGACTCAGGAAACTGCCAGGGTCCCTGCACCAGCCAACACGCAAATCACCCAAAGTCTCTTCAAGTTTCAGAGACTTACAGGCAACTGACAGACAGTGTCAGACCTGGAGGAGTACTGGTCCCTCTACTAACGTGCCCTAGGACAGGGATGGGGGATAAATGGACCTCTGCCTACAACATTGGATCTTCCACTCACCTATATATCCAGCATAGGCAACAGTCATCTGTGCAACACTTTGTAGTTCCCACTGGGTAGCACTGAGTAATCAAAAGCAACAGCTGACCTTGGCTTACTGGGGAGCACTCCTGAGGGCCACAAAAACAACACATTTGCAGGCTGGCACAAAGACAATGACAGAGCAACTCCAGACTATCTCCTTAGTGGTACACACAAAGGGTGGTTGCAACAAGTACAAAAGCCTGTTAGAACAAATCTCATTCAGTGCGTTCAGCCCCCACACAGCAACTTTTACCCTGTGGGTGCAGCTTCTTCCCACAATTAGTCAGCCTGCACATTAATCCCATCCACTGATGTGCTGACAACAATAAGGCTTGGCAACAACAGAAGACACACACAACCAACACAAAGATCACGTCCAAGCTCCTGGCATAGGGGATCAGGGAGAGTGTGCTACTGGATCCCACAGGACACCTTCCACTTTAGGCCATCTGGCCAAGGCTGAGAGATGAAACAAATATTCCTGACATGTATAAATGAGCACAAAGAGGCTAATGAAATGAGAAAACAAAGAAACATACCACAAAGGAAACAACAGGAGAAGACTCCAGAAATAAGCTACATGAAATGGAGGCAAGCAACCTACCAGATACAGAGTTCAAAAGAATGGTTATAAGGATGCTCAATGAACTTAGTAGAAGAATGGTAGGACAATGAGAACCTGAACAAAGAGATAGTAAGCATAATGAAGGACAAAGACATCATTAAAAGAAACCAGACAAAAATGAAGAATATAATAACTGAAATGAAGAACACATTTGAAAGATTCAACAGGAGACTGGATGAAGCAGAGGATCAAATCAGAGAACTGGAACAAGGTAGCAGAATACACCCCATGAGAACAAGAAAAAGATTAAAAAAAAATTTTTAATGAGGATAGTTTAAGGGACTTCTGGAAAAAAAATAAAGCATAACAATATCTGGAGCAGAAGAGAGAGAGAGAGCAATGGTTTGAGAATCTATTTGAAGAAATAATGACAGAAAATTTCCCTAACCTAGCAAAGGAATTAGACATACAAGTTCAGGAAGCACAAAGTGTCCCAAACAGGAGGAATTCAAACAGATTCACAACAAGACACATCATAATAAATATGCCAAAGGTCAAAGACAAGAGAGACTCTTTAAAGTGGCAAGAGAAAGGCAGCTACAAGAGTGTTCCCATAAGAATGTCTGCTGATTTTTCAATGGAAACTTTGCAGGCCATAAGGAACTGGCAAGAAATAGTCAAAGTTATGAAAAACAAGAATCAACAACCACAAATACGCTACCCAGCAAGGCTTTCAATTAAAATGGAAGGTGAGATAAAGAGTTTCCAAGATAGGAAAAAGCTTAAGAAATTTATCACCAACAAGCCAGTATTACAAGAAATGCTAAAGGAACCTCTGTTAAAAGAGAATGGGCAAAAATGAAAATAGAAAAAAACAAATATGAATAATAAAATGGCAGTATGTACCTATCAGAAATCACTTTAAATGTAAATAGATTAACTGTTCCAATCAAAAGACATAGGTAGCCAAATGATAAATAAACAAGACCATTCAAGCTGTCTACTAGAGACACACTTCAGATCAAATGACACTCACGGACTAAAAGTAAAGGGATGGAAAAAGATATGACACGCAAAAGGAAATTTGAAAAAGTTGGGGTAGTGATATTTATATCAGATAAAATAGACTTTAAAGCAAAGGCTATAATAAGGGAAAAATAATGGCATTACATAATGATAAAGAGATTGATAAATCAAGAGGCCATAACTCTAGTAAACATATATGCACCCAGCATAGGAGCACCTACATACATAACACAATTATTGCCTGACATAAAAGGAGAGATCAATAGTAATAAACTCATAGTTGGAGACTCTCCATTGACATCAATGGATGGATCTTCCAGGTGAAGAATAGACTAGGAAACAATGGGCTGAAAAGACACACTTCACGAGATGAATTTAATGGATATTTTCAGAGCATTATACCCAAAGCAGAAAACTAAACAAAACAAAACAAAACATTCTTCTCAAGTGCACGTGGAACATTTCCAAGAATAGACCACAAGTTAGGACACAAAAAAAGTCTCAATAAATTTAAGATAATTAAAATCATATCAACCATATTCTCCGATCACAATGAAATCAACTACAAGAAAAAAGCTGAAAAATACATCAACAAAGGAGGGTAAATAACATGCTACAAATAATTAATGGGTTACCAATGAGATTAAGAAAGAAATCAAAAGATACCTGGAGACAATTGAAAATGAAAATACAATGACTCAAAATCTATGGGACACAGCAAAAGCAGTTCTAAGAGGAAAATTCAAAGCAATACAGGTCTACCTCAAGAAACAAGAAAAAGCTCAAATAAACAATCTAACCTTACACTGAAAAGAACTAGAAAAGGAACAGCAAACAGAGCCAATGTGAAAAAAGCAAAAAATATTAAAGATTTGAGCAGAAATCAACAAAATAGAGTCTAGAAAAACAATACAAAAGATTAATGAAACCAAAGGCTAGTTTTGTGAAAGGATAAACAAAATTGACTGACCCTTAATCAGACTCATAAGAGACAAAAGAGAGAGGACTCAAATAAAAATCAGAAATGAAAAAAGAAGAGTAACATCTACAAACTCCAAAAAAATTACAAAGCGTTCATTAGAAGAAAACACTACAAGAAATTGATATTGCCAATAAATTGGGACAATCTGGAAGGAATGGGCACATTCGTAGAAACATACAATCTCACAAGAACTGAGTCAAAAAGAAACAGAAAATCTGAACCGACCAATTACTGTCAATGAAATAGAATCAGTAATCAAAAACTTGCCAAAAACAAAAGTCCTGGACGAGATGGCTTCATAGGCAAATTTTACCAAATGTTCATAGAAGAATTAACACCTATTCTTCTTAATCTATTCCAAAAAATTCAAGAGTAGGGAAGGCTCCCTGACTTTTTTGAGGCCATAATTACCATGATTCCAAAACCAGACAAAGACATTACAAAAAAAAGAAAAATATATGCTGATATCTCTTAAGAACATTGATGCAAAAATCCTCAACAAAATAATAGTAAACTGAATTCAGTAATACATCAAAACCATCACACACAATGAATAAGTTGGATTTATTCCTGGGATGCATGATTGGTGCAATATCTGCCAGTCAATTAAGGTGATACACACATTAACAAATTGAAAGATAAAACCATATAATCATATCAGTAGGTGCAGTAAATGTGTTTGACAAAATCAAGCATCCACTCTCAGCAAAGTGGGGATATAGGAAACATACATCCTCATAATAAATGTCATATATGACAAATCTAGAGCTAACATCATACTAAGTGAGGAAAGGATAAAAGTGTTTTCCTTAAGATTAGGAACAAGATAAGGATGCCCACTTCACATTGTATTGGAAGTCTTCAACATTGTATTGGAAGTCTTAGACACAACAATCAGACAAGAAAGAGGAATAAAAGATTTCTGAATCAGAAGGGAAGATGGAAAACTCTCACTATTTGTCAATGACATGGTACTTCTATATAGAGAACCTGAAAGTCCCACCAAAAACTGTTAGAACTGATCAATGAATTTAGTAAAGTGGCAGGTTACAAAATAAATATTCAGAAGTCAGTGCATTATTACACCAATGAATGAAACTTTCTAAAAGAGAAAGTAAAAAAAATAATTCCATTTACAATTGCATCAAAAACAATAAAATACCTGGGAATCAAATTAACCAAGGAGGTATAAGACTGTACTCAGAAAATTAAGTCATTGAAAAAAGAAATGGAAAAGGATACAAATAAATGGAAGCACATACCGTGCTCATGGGTAGGAAGAATCAACATCATTCAAATGGCCATACTACTACCCAAAGCAATCTATAGATTCAATGCAATCCTATCAAAATACCAATGGCATTTTTCTGAGAGCTAGACCACAAAATCCTAAAATGTACACAGAAGTATAAAAGACCTCGAATAACCACAGCAGTCTTGAGAAAAAAGAACAAAGTTGGCGGTATTACACTACCTGATATCAAACTAGACTACAAGGCAATAGTAATCAAAACAGCATGGTATTGGCATAAAAAACAGATACATTGAACAATGGAACAGAATAGAGACCCCAGATACAAATCCATTCCTATAAGCTCACTTAGTATATGACAAAGGGGTAACAATAAACAGTGAGATAAATACAGTCTCTTCAATAAATGGTGTTGGGAAAATTAGACAGATACATTTTTTAAAAAAAGAAACCAAATAATCTCACACTGTATACAAGAATAGTCTCAAAATGAATTAAAGACATAAATGTAAGACCCAAAATCATAAAAGTCTAGAAGAAAATATAGGCAGTAAACTCTCTGATACTGCTAACCAGTAATTTCTTTTCAGATATATCTTCCCGGGTAAGGGAAATAAAAGATTTAAAAAAAATAGGACTGCATCAAACTAAAAACTTTTGGTACAGCAAAGGAAACCATCAACAAAACAAAAAGACAACAAACTGATTGGGAGAAGATATTCACTAATGATATATCTGATAAAAGGTTAATTTAATATCCAAAATATAGAAAGAACAATTACAACTCAATAACAACAACAACAACAAAAAACCCAAACGATCCAATGAAAAAGTGGGCAGACGATCTGAACAGCCGCTTCTCCAAAGAGGAAATGCAGTTGGCCAATAGACATATGAAAAGATGCTCAAGGTCGCTAATCATTAGAGAATTGCAAATTAAACCATGATGCGATATCACTTGCCACCTGTTATAATGACTATCATCAATAAATCAAAAACAACAAGTGTTGGCAAAGATGCAGAGAAAAGGAAATCCTCATATATTGCTGTTGGGATTGTAAATTGGAACACTCGCTTTGAGGTTTCTCAAAAAATTATAAATTGATATACCTTTTGACTCAGCAATTGTAGTTATGGGTATTTATCCAAAGAAAACCAAAACAATAATTCAAAAAGATCAATGCACCCAATATTCATAGCACCACAATTTACAATAGCCAAGATATGGAAGCAACATAAATGCCTGTAAACAGATGATTGGATAAAGAAGTTATGGTTCATATATACAATGAAATATTAGCATTAAAAAAATGAAATCCTAACATTTGCAATGACATGGATGGACTTGGAGCTTATTATGCTGAGTGAAAAAAGTTAGAGAAAGATAAATATCATATGATTTCACTTATATGCAGGACCTCTGGAACAAAAAGAACAGACTAATCAAAAACTGACTCACAAATATATAGGACAGATTGGTGACGGACAGAGAGGCTGGGGGGCTGAGGGCCTGGAAGAATGGGTTGAAGGGTTAAAGAAGTAGAAATTAGAGGTTGATAGATGGTCACGGGGATGGAGATAATGGCATAGGGAATGCTGTTAGCATTAATATATTGGCTATGTGAAAAACCAAAGGAGAGAAGGAGTAATTGGGGGTGGGGGGGTCATTTGATAAACTATAAAAATGTCTAACCAATGTACTGTATATTTGAAACACATAAAATAAAAAATAATACAATAAAACCATTTGATGGAATGATTAAGCAGCTACAATAAAGAAAATCAAACTTACAAAAAGCAGGAAAAAAAAGAAATTTTACTGACTTGTTGATTATTTTTACATTTTATTCAAGAGAACTTCAGGACTTTTTCCCCACTTCTCAGATATGTTAATTCCTAGAAGATAGTCTCATTTAATTTATGGTTTGCTATGGTATAGTGTGATCAAGACCAAAATCTTCAATTTTCCCATTTAAAAAATATTCTTTTTAAAACTGTTCTCTGGATAAATTGATGCTGGTTCTATCTGAAGGCTGTAACTTCTTCAAGTTGTTCTGTTGGGGTTTGTTTCTCAGAACCTCACATCTGTGTATGCAGAGATTCTTTCTTTCTTAAATTTGTTACAGCTTTCTGAAAGGGAAATACCAAGTTATCAATAATTACTTACAAGGAAAATATGTACAAAAATACTCAAAATATGTGGTGATTCTGACTATTTCTAAATGGGATAAGATTTTAGTAAAAATAGTATTTAAAGATAGAATTGGCATAGTCATTACATAATGGAGAAATTGCTCACATTAACTGTCAGCTTTTACAAATATTGCTTATTCTGTCATTAAAATAAGAGGAAATTAGTATTTTATATTGATGGTAAATGTGATTTCTAGAAAGATAAGTCCACTCTTTGGTTTCAAGGGCAATGATAAAATGAGCATTCAACAGAATGGTGTTTTTAATAACATGCATTGTGCATGCTGAATTAGAACATTTTGAGTCTGATATTATCATTATCTGATAGGTTAAAAAAGAGAACTCTTCTGATAAAAGAGCTAACAAGAACTGTGAACATTTATTGAGAGATTTCAGGGAGCCAGGCACTGTACTCAGTGCTTCATATGCACTTTTTTATTTATCTTCATAAGAACTTCGTTAGATAGCATTGTCGTCAGTGGCAGACCTGATGCTTATAGAATTTAAGAAATTTGTCCAAAGTTATCCAAACCAGTAGTGGTTAAAAGATAAAATGTAAATTTGCCTTGGTTGTTACGCTTTGGAAAAGAGAAAGACATCGTCTTCAATAGTAAAACTTAATTTTGATGGCCTTTATATTTTGTATGTATTAACCTTATTCTTCATGATCTTAAGATTTAGCATATTTATCACATTTGATTAAACTTTCATCAATATTGTCTTAAATGAAACGTTCCCTAGCTCTTTTAGTAATTAACAGAAGCAGGAGCTCCCTTTCATTTCCTGCATACAGATGTTCCTTCTTGATTGATTGATTGATTGATTGATTGCACCTTTGGTTTCAGCCTCTTCTCACAGTCTAATTTTAGCTTGAATCTTCTAAAATATTAAAGCCACAAGAAGCCTCTCCCTCAAAAGTGGTTACATCATAATCAGCTGGCCTTGCTCTGCTCAGATGTTATTTACTCCTGCAGTGACTGTGTTCTGGCTCACTTCGAGGATTTTCTGTGTCTGAAAGGCACACCGTTCTTTTCCTATGTTGCCTTTTCTTTGTTAAATGCCTAAGTCCTTCTTCTAAGACTTCAGTCATGTCTCCTTCCACTTATTCTCCTATCCAGCTCAGATTCCACATGAGTGCTCTATAGTGTAAACCATCAGAAAGGCCTCTGCCTGTACTCATGTGACCTGAAAGACTCATCAATCTGTTTCTGACCTGTGAACACGATCACTCAATTTTCAGGTCATAAACCCACTCTCTGGCTTTCAATTCTGGATTCTGAAACCTAGAACCAGATAAACCCATGAGATTTTTCATCTTAACTTGCATTACCTCTGTCAACTCCATCTTCTAGATCTAATCTATTATACTCAATTGCTGTTGCCACTGCTACCAGTAGCACAGTGCTCCATTTCTCAAATCATGCTTCCTTGCTAGAAATCATAACAAAACTATGTAGCATTATTTCACCAAGCATTAAAAACAGATAATTTCTTAATATTAACCAAACAAAAAACTAACAAAACAATATGAAATCCTCCATTTTGTCAAAATTATTTTATTGTATCTTCCGTGAAAAGCTTAAATCACCAGAAAGTTAAATAACTTTCCTTTTGTTTCCATATATTTAGAGCTTTATAAACATTTTGATTTTATTTTCCAAATTTTATCTCTGGAATTAACTAGCATCTAATCAAATAGAACTCAAAATAAAACTACTCTGATCGGATTTGTTTTTCCTTTTTTAGTACTTTATATAAATTGACTTAGGAAATTTGGATTTTTTTTCCTGAATAAATTTGTTCACATTATAAGAGCCATCCAAATCATTGTCTGTAGTCAAATTCATTTTCATTGCTCCATAGAATCCCATGGCACAAATATACTATGGTTCATGTATCTTATGTACTGTTGATTGAAATTTAGGTTGTTTTACATTTTTGATATAAGAAATGATGTATATGTCTACACTACAAAGAGTCAATTTTTTGTACATATCTTTTATCAGCACATAAGTGCATTTCTGTTGGGTAAGTATTTAGGAGTAGAAATTCTGACTAAGGGCATATGCATACGTTCACACTTAACCAATGATGTCAAGCTGTTTGCCAGAGTGTAGTATGAATTTATATCTCATCAGCAATATTTGAGAATTTCAGTTGCTTTGAATTTGGTTTCATCTTTTTAAAATAATTACTTAATTGATTGATTTTATGGTGACATTGGTTATCAAAATCCAGTGTTTCATCTGCACATTTTAACAGTAACGTGAATATATATACTTACATACGTGTGTGTGTGTGTGTGTGTGTGAGAGAGAGAGAGAGAGAGATTTACACTATATTCAGCTCCCATAGTTAGATTTCCTTCTCTCACCACATATTTGACCCCTATTACCCAGTCTACCTCCCCCTTCACCTCATCCCATCCCCCTACCCTCTGGAATCCACTATTTTATTCCAGGTCCATGACTTTGTTTGTTTGGTTTGTTTCTTTGTTTTAGGATTATATCACACACATAAATAATATCATGTGATTTTCAACTTTTTCTTTCTGGCTTATTTCGCTTAGCATGATTATCTCGAGGTCCATCCGTGTTGTTGCAAATGGCAGTATTTCATCACTTTTTATGACTACGTAATATTCCACTGTATATATGTACCATGACTTCTTTATATTCTGATATAAATATATATATATTTATATATATATAATATATATATATATATAATATTCCATTGTATTTATGTACCATAGCTTCTTTATCCAATCATCTATCATAGGACACTTCAGTTGCTTCCATGTCCTAGCCTCTGTTTATAATGCTGCTATGAGCATCGGTGTGCAAATATCTTTTCAGATATGAGTTTTCAAATCTTTGGGGTAAATAACCGGGAAACAAAATGTTGGATAATGTGGTAGATCAATATTGTCTGTCTTTTTTATTTTAACCCTTCTGTTGAACATATAATACTTTCTTGTGGTTT